>JPKZ01001436.1:6299-40719 GCA_000803305.1 Toxocara canis | reverse complement strand
ACGTAAATACCACGATGTACACTCACTACGGGAGGTCATTTTCCGCAACAGTATTTTTTTTGAAAAACAAACACTTGACATTTACATCAAAATACGTATTTCGAAATTCGCAGATAGTGCTACTCCACTTCCACAATGACCAGCAGAGGGCGGCATTGGAGCAAGACTGTAGTTAAGGCAGAATTTCCTAACCAATTCCTCACAGTTCTTAGGAAGCTCATAATCATGCAACTGTTTGCTAGTCCGTTCCCCTTAGGTGTTTCTGTAGGTGTTGCACATTAACGACCGAAGAAAAGCATTTGTGTTCGACTATTTTTATGTGCTTAAACTTGTTTGCGAAACGCATTATGTGGCGCAGTCATGCGCGCTCAAATACCTTCTACTTGGAAACCGCTGAAGGTGGAGTTATGAAATTTGCTATGCTTAATGCATGCCTTGAGGCACTCATTGATTACATGAATACCCAAAGTCAATTAATTTTATCATTATACCGTTACAAGCCTATTAACGACGTAAGAAATTTGCACTCATCAAGCGATCGTGTCGCACAGTTTAAGAAGTAGGTGACAGAATAAACATTATTAGGAGACGAATTGTGCAAGCGGTCTAGGCCGAAAAAAAAAAAGCTGAACATTCTTCGTTTGCAACCAGTTTATAGATGCGGCTAGCTGAGTGCTTTAGCGAAATATCGTATTGGCGCACTGGCATTCTTGGGAACAAATGTGCGAAATTTCTTTCGCTGAATTTTTCTAGTTTAACGATCATATGCTCGACTCTGAATTTAAGATCTCATTCACGCCACTTGGTGAAGAAGGCTTCCACATTAGCGGATTCTCGATTACTATGTACAATATACCTGCATTTGCTATGGTTATTATTTCGATTTTCTCCTTACTACTCCTGTTCACTTGCTTCGAAGAGAAGTACGCCGGAATTATCAATGTCAAAAAGTCTAGCGGTTGGTTTGCGCTTGAGAAATTTGCGCAACTTGTGAAGCGCATTATTGCAAGATCTTATTGTGGTTTATTTGTTCTTATCATTGTATATTCAGCTGTCTGCCCAGTAGTTTGAACCCGTCAGCTGTTCGAAGTACAGCTAGACATCCAGCTCTTGTCCCTAAATACAAAGTAATAAATTGAGTCCGGGGTAGTTACACCCTCATAAAGGATTTGAACTCATTTTCAGCTGTTCGGGATGCATTTCCTATCAATGCGATCGCAGAAAGAGGTTCAAATATTTGTGTATATTTTACCGGTCTGTTGACGTAGCCGGCCGATCGAAGCGTACGAAATCGAACCCTCAGCAAAAGGCTTGTGTAAGCAATTGAATTTTCGCCATTTGAGCGCAATTTGTGAAACCGGACGGTTTGAGAGGTGAGGGTACGAATTCATAGAGAGACCAGCTGTAGTAGTTCACTACGACATCTAAAAAAGTGAGAGAACAGAGGCGTTCTGTGAAAGCTCAGTGCAATATAGAGTCGCCTTTACCACTGAGGACGCATATTTTCTTCCCCTTAACGCAAAGCGCGCAGGTGATACTTAAGCATATCGAATATTTCCTAACTGTCTATGTTGTTTGGACTACACTTTTGGGGCCAAAGAAATCGCTTGAAAGTTCTTAAAACTTTGTAAGTTTGTTTTTGTTTGATTTGGAAAACAAATCAGTGAAGTCTTCTGTTGTGATATAACATACATGCAGAAAATATGGCTTTCAAGCCTTCATTATGGTAGATGGTCTACCTCATCTAGTACCTTCTGCTGATAACTTCAGATCGACCAACGAATGAATTTCTCAGATTCGTTTAAGAGTGTAGTTTTACCAAAGTTTGATATGTTAGCTGCTGCTGTCTGCATTGGTGTATGGTTCGCATCACAGTTTGCGGCTACAAACTAAGAAGTGTAAGCATAGTTTGCGTCTTCGTACACATTTGCTGTCAAGAGATTTGTTGTGAAACATTTGTTGATTCGTCGCTCAAAGTAGAGCGCTTGAAATAGCACAAGTCAACAAAGTGTCAGTTCACACCGAGAAGCGTACATGGCAAAACAAATACGGCGAAAAAAATTACGCGAAAAATAGCTTTCATGTGCACCTCGGAAACGATAGAATCCAAAAGAAAGCAACCACAAAGTAGCAGCGACAAGGGCTGAACTCGAAATGCTCCGAAAGCATCTCAGTTTGAATCTGAGGGGTAAGTGGTGAAGATAAAGCGTGAACTACGGATATAAAATATAGAATGAGATCATTTGAAATGGATGAATTTAGAGTGCGATAGATGGTGATGCTGTTCTTTACTGTTAGTCATTTACCATGGGCGAAACCTTCAAGGAAATCATCATTTAAGCGAAGAAAAGGCGTTAGCAAATTTGTTTAGACGGACCAATAAACTGTGGTACTGCTCGAGTGAGTTGATGTTGCTGTTCACAAGCAAGGTTTTTAAAGCAAGAGTGATGAAATCTGACATATCTCGAGCCATTACTAGTTAGAAACTAGATTCTGCACAGCACCAATCTTCGCCCAAAGTTCCACCAATAAACCAGCGGACATTATTCCCTACGCTAGTAAAGATGATAAGAAATGATTCCAATCACCTACAGTTTTCTTTATTGTCAGAAAGATATTGCGATCGGCAGCATTTCACTACCTCTCACGCTGAGTGTCAACATGTTCATGAACTCTCTACGAAACGTTCGTGATTAGTGATGATCACGCTCGTAATGCTGTTTCATTGAAACTGTCTGCCTTGAATTGTTTGAATCATTCCAGAAGTGAATGGTTAGTAGTCAATGAGAAGCATTCGATCTCTCTTACTGATTATCAGTTTTTTTTCGACCCCATTAATTCCCTACGTCACTTTTTAGTACTCTACTTTATTTTACGCTCTTATTTTCAATGGCTAGGGTCAGTGCTATTAACTAAGCTGGAATTTAAAAGTGGCTTAATTCATATGAGGTAGTTCTTGTGTGCTGATCATGAAAAGTGCAATGCCTGATTTTTTTAATGCAGACAGGAAACGCATTTTAAAGTGTTTCTAGAACGGGTTTTTTGTTCGAAGCCTGTTCTGACGACGCTGTCCTCTGATGACGCTATCGAATACACTGCTTACTTCGTTTCCGCGACTACATGTTCATCGTGTGCTTCCACAGAATACATCATCGGCAGGAGGAAGTCGAGATGGATTCGACTTAGAAGAATTATGTGGTCAACCTTAGAAGGTTCTATCTATAGCAATCCTGCACAGCAAACTATTTTACCTCTAGTAACTTGCAGTGAATATAGAAAAAGATCTGCCTAAATACGTTACATACCGCAGAATTTCAACTCCTTTCAGAACCCCTTCTAAGGAGCAATAAGGAAGACGTGTTTGCACATACCATATTTATCTTTTCGTTTCTCCATATTTGCTTATACTAGAAAACTAGTCGGATCTAAAAGTGCGCGCTGTGTTCGTGAAGCGTCAAGATATCTTCAACAAGTACTTTCGCTCTTTTGTGCATCATTCGTTATGCTCGACTTTCTGTTTGTTTCGCGCCACTTTCTGTTTTGTTTCACACCGTCTTATTACGCAGCTGGAATACATTAAAATCATAAAAATATCGTTTAGGGTAAACTGCAGCAGTTAATCCACTGATGATTCTGCCTATGCTTCCAGGATTACCGAGTGAGTGATTTTCGAAAATGCAGCTTTTCTTTGGCATTTGATTGGTAATAGGTAAATGCGCTTTAACGTTCCCGAGCTTGTGAGTGTCTTTAGAAAGATTTGTGAGTCAATACAACATATGAGGATTGGTTGTGGTAAATCCTGGGAAAACACAGAATAAAAAATGTTTAAGCGATCATTTCAGTGTTTCCAGTTTGCTTTCTTTTGGAATCATTTTCTTCGTCATGTATGTTTGAAATTCAACCTGCACAATTCGTCTTGCTTGTTGCACCTTGGCCTTCTCATGGGAACAGAGACTACATCTACCATTCTATCTGAATTTCGCAAAATTACCCAGTTTCTTCACAGCTTTATGTAATAATCAATGCTAAAGTCTAAATTAGCTTTATCACCGTGATCATTTTCTCGGGCGCAGACTCTTCGGTTTCTCGGTGAATGTCGCAGAAATTTTGAAACGAAGACAGCATATGTGTGGGAAGCATTTTCTTCGCTCATTTCTAATCGCTGTTTTATACAGCATTCGTTGTAGGCAAATTCGTTAAGAAAAAAATTAGACTTTATTCGGTATTATCACGACAATGTTTATATCCATCTAAATGATTGCAATCAAAGGTATCCTTTCAGTGCTCATGAAACTTGTTGTGTTGCTTCATACGTTACCTGCGCAGAGTACTAAAGAATTCAATCCGAGGTATGACAGAATGAAGCCTTTATTTAAGCACTTCAGTAAACGCACATGTGTTATGAAGTTTATCAAATTGTCTGACTCCGTATTCGCGATTGAAAATTTTCCAAACTCCATGCTAAGATTGATCTCTTAAGGAATAATTAAGTTATGAGCGCGTGAGATTCTATTTTCAAAGGCATCTCATTAGCGAATTCGTGGCAAGAAAAATCTGCGCTAATTTTTTATCGATTTTCTCATTACGAACGAACGCCTTCTTTTGTAGAAAAAATCGATAACGTTGCAGAACATGTTATTTTGGTGAAATTCGAGAAACGTGTTCATTTTGTTGGCAGCGCCATTAAAGGGCATTGATGTCAACCGCTTTTCGTATAAATTACTTTTGCACTGCGCATTTGAACTCTTTTGAGCTGAAAGCTAAAGATGTTCTTTTTTTTGCGCGTTTAATAAACAACGTTTCTATCTGGGTGATTTAATCTTTTGCGATTAATCTCAAGTTAAAGATTCAGTTCAGGACTTCTAGAATAAAATACAGCGTTCCATTTATAGATAGAGATTGCTGTCATAAAAGGAATACTTACATTTCTTGATTTAAAAAAGAACACGAGTCTTCTTTGCATTCCTGCCAGTTATGAGCAACTTTTTATTCGTAAAATCGGGAATATACGCTAGGGGGCTGGAACGTCTTGCACTTTGGCAACTCATCGATTAAACCCGTTCGTTTCATCAGTTGCTCCTAAATTATGTTTACCAATCCCTCCAAGAATTATTGATTTTATTTGAAATTGAAAATAGCAGTTAGTATAGCGCACAGGATATGCCAACCAAACTTTACAACCCAAGTTCAGTAGCTGCTGAGTTGGAATTACCAAAAAGCTAGGCGATAGTATATGCGAACAGATTCGCCATAATGTGCTTTTCCAGTTGCCATCAGTCAAAGTATTTTCCGACTAACGTATATTCTTTTTCTGTGTTGAATACCACCTCAAGCTTTTTCGCGTTCTTCATTTATCTCCTACAGGACCTTGATACACTTCACGCAGCGGTATATTAGGGAAGTACAATCGGCTAATTTGTATATTCATCTTCAGAAATGCGCCGATTTACTAGCTGTTCTACTTTAACGTGCAAATGCGCGCAGAGCCAGCAAGGATGATGTTCAAGATAGCAGGAGTGTTCAACGATGTGCGAATATCTAAACAAGAATGGCCGGAAATCAAACCAAGTACAGTGTTATTAAAAAAATAACATTGCGCAATTTTGTAGGCCCGCAGCCGATAGTTTAAACAAAAGCACATATGAATTATGAAGAAGGGAAAGTTTTCGCATGTGCTTCTAGTATTTCATCTAAATTACTGTAACTGCTCATAAATAAATCGCGGTCGCCACTTATTGTATTCTTATTTATCAGTGCTGAGAATGCGAAAAAAATTATGACTAGAAAAAATGCTGAGATATTGCTTGGCATTTCAAGTAAGTGAAGATTTTACCGAAGATGCCAACCACATGCGCAGAAATGTATGAGAACATACCGTTAAGTGGAGCGGCTACCATTTTTTACAAATGAGTTTTTCAGCTTTGCCATTTGGGCAACTGCCAGTACTTGAATTTGACGGGTGTCAACTAGCACAGAGTTTCGCCATAAACGGATATCTGGCGCGACAATTCGCTAATTTTTTGAAGCAAAAGAATATATCACTGTTTGTGGAAGATGTTTTTGTCACATATGCAACCAGCCATCTTTATTGTTTTCAACCCCGTTCTCCAGGCTTGTGTTAGCAAAACATTTCACAACATCTGCTGAGAGAGCAGTGGGTTGAGCCGACAACGTTCATGATACCCTCATCCCTATTGCTCCATCCACTCTCGTTGACATGATGTAATGCGGCATTCTTCTTCACCTACTTTTTCGATGTGCTGTCTCATTGTAATAGGTTTTATTTCTCTGTACTTAACACTTTATTTTATGCATCATTGGTTTCGGGACAGTTTGACAGAACCGAAGAAAGTACCGTTGATTGAGGATGAACGTTTATGATTTTGAGTTTTGCCGCGGACCTTAATTCGAGTTCTAAGAAATCTATGCTCTGACTAAGAAAGAAACTCAATCGACTCAGTAAGTAAAGGGAGTAGGTATCGAGACGCTTCCACTCAAATGAGATCAGCTTTATTTAAATTGTTTTCCTCAAGAAGCTGCTTTGTGCCATGCATCGCTGGCAACGGTTACCTGGAGGAGGCCTACGTGAATTCTGTGGCGGAAGGTTTTAAAGATTTCTCAGAAGCAAGTGAGAAGTTGGTGCTTGATTCAGCGAAATGCCTACTGCAGGATAAGGTCACCAATTATTGCAACTGACCAACCTCTTGATGCCGATGAGTTTTCTTTATAAAGTTCTCTTCTATACTGCTAAAAACCAGTGTCGTCACTTGGATTTTTTACATTTAGTCAAACTTCGATTGGAAAAATGGTTTCGCCGTTCTAGAATTTTAGTCTAGAAAGCAAATTTCTCCATTCGGCAGCGTTCATTGTTGGATTCTATGTTACTTGATGCTTGAGTGAGAATATTGAGTTATAGGAGGAACTGAACAGTTGAGTATAGTAGTAGCCCCTCCCGATTTTGAAAAACCCTCTTAGGTGGTCACATCAGAATACGTCACTGTTTTCTAATCAATTCTTTCACTCGTTCCTGTCTAAACCATGTCTGAAGACGTTACATTTACGGGGACTGATGCTTAAAATGCTGCTGAAATATCGAAGACGGCCTACTGAATCAGCCTAACGTTCTTCGGCTTCGCATGCTTTTGCTGATCTAGCGCAAGAAGAGGAAAAATCTTGAGGGATCAAAGGTGGGGTTTGCTGTGACAACGGGCGTATTGCAAAGGACCGCTTCCATGAGTTATTTATGTGACTTCAAGTTTGTGAGAAAACTGTTGATCCACCGGCGGCAAATATTCAAAGACTTCATTGTCATGAGGCTTCGTTCCCTTGATCTTATTATTACCATTTTAGAAAAATAATACTTCTTTATAACTGGTTAAGACAGAAAAATCCTAGTTGCAATTGAAACACTAGGCGGCGCGAAAAAGGCCTTCATGAGGAAGGAAGGTTTTTGTTGTTGAGGGAATTTACATACGAGGGATTACGGATGCAGCTCGGTAGCCGAAAAGTGTCAGGCGTCTTTTCTGATTTATTTTCAGCAAGCCGCTTACAGCGAAGCTGGTGCTGGCAAGAGGAAAATCTCTGTCTCCACTGCGTCAATTTCTCAAAAAATCAAAGATCGCATACGTTGTTGGTAGTTGGCTCACATGGGCTGATCTTCTCATCAGTAGTTGTTTCGCAACAATGAAGAGTATCGTCCCTGGATTCCTTGGCAGTGACCCCGATGTAGAGAACTATATCAACCGCATTCTCAGCTTGCCTAAAATTAAGGAATGGATTGCTGAACGACCGAAATCAGGCATCTAATAGCGACTGGCTGGAATTTAAAATCGAATCGAATCGAATCTTTTATTTAGTCGATAGCCAAGGACTACCTTTGCGACGATACAAAGATGATATGCAAAGGGGTATAATCAGATACAATCACAATAAGAATGTTACGTCACAACACACCGCTACATATCACTATTCAGCTCAAAGGCAACAGTGTATTGATGAAAGCAGTCGCTTGGTGTCTTATGGTTTTTAGTCCGTAATTTGTTCGCGATGTTTCACAGGTGTACATTTCACGCCTCGTTCGGCTGAGTTGTTTTTGTCAGCAAGTTATTTAAATTTTCGCTGAGTTGATCATTTTGCATCTTCTTGACCAATACTTTAAATTCCGTGCTGCTCATAGTTGAAATATCTCCCCAGCTATAGTAAGCCTTGTATTTACCAGTTTGCTCGAATTTTTTGAGGTTGTAAATAACTCTGATCGAGTGGTTTACAACTCGTTACAGTATTTTAATATCTCTTCTGGTTGCTGTTGAGGTGATGGGCAGGAATAACCTAATTTTGGGGGTTACATAGGCATTTATTAGCATGGTTATACATCTCGTATTCATGTATTGCCTTATTGCTTTCATATGATGTAGAAGTTTTGAACACGAACGGGATACGTTATCAAAATGGGCTCGGAAATTTAGACTACCGTCTAGATGTAAGCGTAGGTTACGGGTGTCATTTTTAACAGTTATTTTTTCGCCGCAAATCTTCAGAACGGTCTCACTAGCTAAGCGTTTTTTAGTTCGCGGTCTTCCGAATCTGGTGATAGCTGTTTTTGACTCATTTTTTTTCTTCTTTAGTAATCCTCATGAATGACATTTTTAATGATGGTAGCCAAATCGATGCGTATAAATGTTTCCAGGTATATGTCTACTAGTTTCGGCTATTTGCCGCTCATGACAACGCCTTTTTTTATTTTTCTGAGACGAGAACAATGACCGGTCGACACTGAATTAAATCTAGGCCATAAGTCACACTTTTTTCTTTGTCACTGAAGAAATAATGTCACACTTCATGAAAAATTTACGGTGAAACGCCTTTCGCAAAGAAATGTGTCAACAACGTCAACGCCACTTACACTTACGTTTATATTTGAGCAGATTACTTGTCACATGATTGCTGCACCGCAATGTTCTTTGTTCGATTCATAGTTATTTTACAATGATCGTTGTGCATTCAGTGCTATGTATGCTTAAGCTGAGCAATGTTGTTGATGTGGATTATTCTTTACAAAAATCGCAACACGGAAACGACTCGTGCGTACCGACTATAACGTGATCGAATTGTTCGATAAATGTTCGCGATTTTTCAACTCCCTTTTATGGGCATATGCGTAACTTCTCTTCCGGTTTTCTTGCTGCACGTATGACCTGATTTTCCGTTGAACAAGCAGTGAGAAGGGTTTAAATAGCAGCAATATTCCAATGAACAGTCAATCATTTTTGTCTCTCTTCCATTTTTGTGCGTGCTACAATACTCCTAAGCCGATGTGATCCGTATAAAGTGAGACTGCTTCGTACGGAAAGTTGGGAGCAATTTGCGCCTTTCTGACTCCCCCTTGTTTTCCAGCCCTGCTGCCCGCTCCCGACACTTCATTGCACCTGACATAGTTGAAGCTCTACATTTTTCTAAAATGCAATAATCTGAAAGACGAAGCAGGCATTGTAAGTGGGACCAAATATATCAAGAACACAAGAGAAGAATACGACCCATGCTCTGTCATATCTGTCATTTTCTTGATTACCTCTGAGATAATGAAGACTGCTTAGATGTTACCATTATCACACAAAAATTGTGCTTTGCGTAAACAGTGACGTTTATAGCATAGAGGCCACTTAAGGAACGCGTAGAAGGCACATGCGAGTGCTTCGAATCTTTTTCACATACAAACCTCATATTCCTTCGAGTCTCACGAATTTGTTCATCCGGTTCGAGTCATAAACATTTTCCTTTTGCTTCCACTCCTTAAGAAGTTTTGCCATAATGCTCAATGTTGCCAACGTACCTAATGAAAATTGCTGTTTATGTATTAGTCATTATTAGTTTAGGGAAAGTCCACTCGATCGTTACTCCAGTCATCGACAATGCTGGAGCAGGCTATCATAGCAGGTATTCCTTCAATTTCGTCATTTATTCCTTTTAACTTTGCAGCACGGTTACCTGCAACACGATCTAGCGAGAGGAAAACTTTGAAACATTTTTTTAAAATGAGAAACATTTGTAACGCAGCAATTTCTTCTCTTTGCGAAATACCTGTTCGAGAGCTTTCTGAAACAATCGAGCCACTTTTGCTGAATGAAGACTCGATGGAGCCGAACAGAGGATGGAATCATTTGCTGATAGATGGTACCAAGGTCTCCTTTAGTCAGCAGTTCCAAAAATTAAAGAACGCCTGAAAAAATCCGACTTCATTCGGTGGAATATGCTAATTGTTAATGACCAATTGAATGAATGCGCTTATAAAATTGCTATAACGATCCTTTTATATTTTGTGTCAAGGAAATCTATGAGTGGCTGCATTTTTTCGGCAAATATGCTTTTTCAAAGGGCATCATGGTGACGCCATAGTCGTTTTATATGTGGCGTGCTTGTTTGTCTCTAAGTCCGGCAGTTTCAATTCAGCAATTATTAAAACCAGCGCTACTAGAATTGGTAAAATTAATCTGCACCGTTATGTTCACAACAGCTTTCCAGTTTCCATCAATTCCAAAGATTTCGAGGAGTGTTAAACTTCCGAAAACATGTACGTGTTTTCACTGTCGAGTTGCACACTTCACTGTGGATCGCACACAAACGAATAAACAGCCTTGAGAAAAGCGAATCTATGCGCATACACATGTAGTTACGAATCGAATAACCTGCAGGCTGTTCCGTAGATAATAAAAACTTGCAAATTTTAGGAAACAAAGTGGAATAGTTGAGGAGCTCGAGTATTTTAGGTATAAAATTGTTGTTATTTTCATGAAGTGCTCATCACGCTGTTCAACCTCAGTCCAGGGATGAGTCAGGCCGCCACAGTTGAAAGCACGAATAACAACGAAGGGTACGCTTCAAGCTGTTACAACATTCTCTGTAGGGACATTGTCGGGCAGCATGGCAGACGGCCTTTAGTTTCATCTGACGAGGTTCTTCTCAGAGGTGCAATGCGTCACACGAAAAATCATTAGACTCCAAAGGAGCATTCCATCGCTACTGGCCTCCCTCAGAGAAGGGCATTTTGGCTGTCACCATTTTGGTGCACTGATGGCTGTGAAGAGTAGTTGAGTGGGAAAGTGAATCTGCTGTGCATGCACGATATTATGGCCGGTATGATGATGAATGCCGTCGTCAGTGAAATAATCGCAGCGGGAGCTTATTGGTCTCGGTAAACTGTGGCCAAAACATCATCATCAAAGTGGCTGTCCCAAAATATTCAGGATCGGTCATGCCTCTGGCCCTCAATGCGACATGACCATGTTTGCTTCTCTTCAGGGTATTGAGGGTCCATTTAGGCTCTTATTTTCATCGCTGTTTCGGCATCCCGTTTTCATGTATGTCGTGTGAACTGAGCGAATTTTCTAAAGTGGTCTTCAGCTTGGACTGTTTCGCAAATGGTCGGTACTGGGTTATTCGTTGCGACGGCTGGAGGTTATTTCCCCCACGACTGCACTCCTTCTTGGCTGCAAGCCAAGCAAATGAATGTATTTCTTCAAATGAATTGTTGCAGTGATGAAGTTCGAAGAGTCAATTCGAACTGCATTTAAGATGTCTGAAATGGATGATCAGCGGTCTTTCGTTCAGTTTTCTGTAGGACTGCAGGAGTAGCAGAAAGACCCGGGATAGTTTCCAGTGCCATATGCTTATTCAAATCTCAGATTTATTTTTTGAGGATGCTTGATAAAATTGTCTGCTCAGGAACAGAAGTAACTATAAATTGTTGTACTTCAACGCTCGATGGCGTGGTGAAGGCGCAAGACTGATCTTTGCGTATGCCGGAGTGCCTTATGAAGATGTTCGAGTAACGAAAGAAGAATGGCCAAAGCTTAAACCAAGTATATATAATATTCAAATAATTTCTTTGTGTCACATTCGCATGGTTCCAGTTTCACTTATCACTATAATTGCTGTCGTTTATTACTTCCAACAGCGCGTTTTCCTGGAATGATCATTTAAGATCTTCCATCGAACACGCCTTTGAATTTTCAATGGATTGTTTACTCAACACTTATAGTGGAATTGACTAGTAGATCATAATACACGGAGATAGCTTTATCTTAGCTGCAATCAATTTACGTCGAGTGCCGTTTGCTTCACTAGGTCCATGCCATCTTTTCAATTGTTTTGCATTGCTAAAATTCATCACAGCTCAGTTAGGGTGGGGTTTCGAAGCCAAATAGTTTCATATGCGGGGAGATTTTGAGAGTTTGAGAGTCACCTTTAGCTTAAAACTTGTTGCTAAACATATGGGCGCCTTTATCGCGTTTCCAGCGTTGAATGTCCATTTAGTGCTGCAGTCACAAACGGCTTTTGAGTATGTCATCGGGATTTTCGTGTGTTCATATGTGGAAACGGGAGTTTGTGGCAAAAACTTTATCAATAAACGGCTACTGATTCGAAAAGGAAGGAGTGCGTTGAATGCTTTCCGCAATTCATCCTGTTGATGTTTTCATGCGGAATTTTCCAGCAACGCCATTTGGACATCTACCAGTACTGAAATTCGGCGGCCATGAACTTGGGGAAAGCTTTGCGATCAACAGATATCTTGCACGCCAGTTCGGTAGGTGGTTTCTGCATAGAGCATTACGTTGTGCTGCGTGTGTGGTTCTCGAAAAGCTTGATAACTCGACGCCGTTTCACTGTCATCGTGATATTTCTTCTGTGTCACTGGGCTAGCCTACCACCATTAGTCGGATGATACCACTAAACTTTTCGGCACTCTTGATCACCGTGAGCGGTATCGTAGTCTGTGATTAATCGCGATTTTTAAGTGGAGGATGCTTATTCAATAATTTTTACATTACCACAGCTTACACGACAAATCTGCTTGAGAACTGCAGGCCCGTTGTTTGTTTTGCATTCTTCCAATAGCTTCTCTTTTCGTCCTGCACGTGTTGCACAGCGAACGTGTTCAAAAACCGTAGCGAATGTGTCGATTCTGCGGGTCCGTTGTGGTCGCGTGGGAGAAGGATCGGAGTGATTTTGTTCATATATTAATCCTATTATGAGAGCTGCATCGATGGAACACTACAGGTCTCGCTGGTAATGGCTCTCTAGAAGAGGCATATGTCGATTCTATTGCGGACTTTTTCAAGGACTTCTTCGAAAAGACCGGAGAATCAGTAAAGGCAATAATAACTGGAGGCGGCCCGATAGACCCGGTATTTCCATTTTCATTCATGAAAAAAAACGTCAGCGGGATGCTGGTCAAAAAGTGTTGGAGAATATCAACGAGTGCATGCGGTGGAGTAGTGGAACAATACTGTATGAGCGTACATGAAAAGGAAAATTGCCAAAAACTACGGTAATATGTGCTATTTTCGAAGCCAAGTAGTTTCATTTATGTGCGTCGATGTGCTAAATGATTCGAGGGACTGTTCATTAGTAGGAGTGAATATTTTGATAGGGAAGTTCGATTATTTCGGAGGCATAAATCATTTAAGAGAAGGAACTCTTGCAAAAATACTTGATTGAAAGAGTGCTTATGAATAGAAGCTACCTGGCGAGATTTGTCAGTAGGTGTGTGCTTAAAGGATATGAAATCGTCGGGGATTCCATTAGTTCGATATACAACTTTTCTCGAATGCCAATGTCCTTCCAGCAACTGTCCGCCTAGAAAACAGAAAAAATTGCTAACTTCTAACGTTTTAAGAAATCACGTAGTAATGACATATTCACGTTTATCTGCCTTATTCTAGGCATACAATGAAATCGTTGCTCCAGCTCGTGATGCGTTTCTGCCACCACTGGAACGGTTTTTGAAAAAAGCGAACAGTGGTTACGTCGTTGGAAACTCTGCTACTTGGGCCGATCTTATCATAACAGAATATTTGGCCACATGCCAGTCTGCCATACCTGGCTTCCTGAGTGGCTATCCTTCTGTTGAGTCTTATGTAAATCGCATTCGCCTCTTGTCAAATATTAAGAAATGGATCGACAACCGCCCGCAAAGCGATCATTAGTGCATTTCAGGCAAAAAGAGCTTCAGCGGTGCTGATTTTGCTGTCATCCCCTATACTGCGAATTATGGCAAATAAGGCAACGTTGGCAAATTCACAGTTGCTGGGTTCTAACAAAGTCAGTTCGTTGAATGTTTCTTTCTTGAATTTACATTGTATACCTGTGACTTGACTGCATGCATGAACGAAATAGTTGGCGATCATTATGTGAAAGATAGGAAATTCCGAGTTCGATGAGGGCACTTGTGCAAATATCGATACATCTGCGACAGTCATCAGATACGATGAGCCCTTCGCTGGCATGATTTCTCCAACCCCTCAGATGAACTTGATGGCCATGATAATGAAATCACATGTGCAGCGTACTATATGATTGCTTTGCTGTAATATTGTTGAGTAAACTTTTTTCTTAATTTGTATGTGATAAGTGAATAACAGGGTTGCAATGCCTCAAAAGCTATAGGACAGCCACGAAACGCGCTTGTCGCCACCTGGCTTAACGTTTGTGTGATAAAATTTCGAAGCGCACAAGCATTTCTTATCAGTTCGAGGATATGCAACTTTTTTTGGCAAGCACTACGAGCTGGGTTGATTTCTTCAGACGTTATAACTGTCAGCGCCCACAGTTCGAAAATCACCACATTCTCTCCTGAAAATTATCTGCCCAAATTTCCATTAATTCATGACGTAGTCTAGAGTAATCTGCTTCACATTTACCCATATTTCTATTCCAAGAGTTGGACTGATGAAAAATTAACTTCCCTTTGCCTGCCTTCCCGATTTACTATGCATCGATATAATTAGTGATTGATTCTTTCAAATGATGACTGGGATTGGCGGTTGCCGACAACTGTAGAATCAGTTCAGCACAGCAGTTGGTTAGCCACTCATGGGTATGCAATTTCCCAATATCTCTGGACGGAGATGGTCTCAAATTGATCCTACCTCCTCTCTCACTGCCCACTCTTCATTTGTTAATAAAGCCTACCTGAAAATTCACTCCGCATTCTTAAAATATGAGCTCGCAATCTCACCGAAAAATTAGTAGGCATGCTGATTCTCGTCCTCTGAACCTGCGAACAAAACGAGGTGAAATTGAGGTGACGTGGTATTTTCCGGTGTGGATAAGAGATTGCATGAAGCGCGGAGCATTCTTGAAATACGCGCCGAACAGCAATGGGTAACTGTTCCTGTTAGCGTGATTTCCCTTGGGAGTTATGTAACCTACAGCAATTCAAGCGGAAGATACGGTTCATTAACTTCACTCTTATTTGCCATACGTTCTTAATTTCTTCGTTCACCGATTCCACAGCCTTAACTTCCAGCGAATCGAGGAGCTGCTGAAAAGCGTGACTCTGTGTATCATTCAAGCTACTCTTTTCTTGGTCCCTCATAACTGCTGTCGTTTGGCGTAGTACCTACTAACGCTTCACCTGAATTACTGGACGAGATCGCAAATGTTTGGCATGCCTGTGATGAATATTTCTTATATAAAAACTGATCTGCTACAAAAGTTGATCCAGAGCTTAATGACATGTTCTTTTCCAGCATTATAAGCAAACAAATTGAACAACAAACTTTGTCCTCGCATTCCGATGATCGAGAAACATTTCCCCATTTAATTTATATCATAAATGAAACAATAAGTGGAATGATTTTAGCATAGCATCCCGTATTGGAAGGTGTTTTCATCACGTAGGCGTGTCACATATATGAAGATTTTCTGCGATGCTCGTGAAAAAAAAAATTATTTTGTGCAGAGTGGTCTTCTCTGTCCTCTGGTCGAGAGGCCGTGAAACGCATACGGAGTCCGTCTTATATATGGGTCTTCATTGTACAAAATAAAAAATGAAAACTTCTTTTGCATCAGTAATGTCCCACTCCAAATCAACGGCATCAAATGCAATTCTAAGCCACTGCTACGTTGATCACATGATTATTGAGCCAAAGAACGCTCCAGACGGACTGACGCTAATGTTAGCAGTTTTTCTTTTCAGAAGTTGTGCTTATTCTAATAAATATGAAATGCATGATTTGGATTTCAATATATCGTGTGGCCAAACCAGCTTAACACCACCTGCTGGATTAGAACTGGATTGCTCCACTGAGGCTGTTGACGGTTACAAACCGGTTCGATTTGAGAAAAGCTGATGTTTCAAGGGAATCCATGTTCCAGCGCCGTGACATTCGACTTGACACCGGCATCTTGTAGCCGTACAGCGCATCTCATAGTAAGAGAGTATATTTTTGATCAAAGATCGTTTTGTTCGATGACTAAACAATCCTTCCATGAGTTTCCATCCACTTCAGTATTTGACGATAGCCCTAACCGTTTGAACAATTCGTGAGCGAAATTGTGTGGGCAAGCGTTCCGCCAACAATCTATAGAGATCAAAGATCGTTGTGCTACAACGTTCACAACAATGAATACAGCAGGCAGCAAATGTGTGACCGATTTTATGTGCTTCCACATCACTATAATTTTGCACTGTATTTTGTGTCACGAACAATCGTCTCCTTCTCTCTCTCCCGACACACAGTTTCACGTTCAACGTATGGCACGGAGTGGAACCTGTTCAGATTTTATCACGCTTTTTTCGATTGTCGATTTGTTCACAACTGCTTGCATCTGACTGTTGTCTTTCTTGTTCTGTTCCCTTTATTTTTGAATTGCAATGAGTGAATGATGACAATATGATGGCAAATTTCCTTTTTTTTCCAATTTTTCGTTGTTATGGAAAAGAACTTTTTGTTAGTTCTGCCGTGTTTTAGATGGGAACATGCCACTGGATCTTTGGAAAAGTAACGTCCCATATTCGAACACCATCATTCGAAATGATGGAAAAAAAAACCAAAGAGTGAAAAGACTAGCTAAGACCAGTTGGCAGCTCCCGTTAGTAGAGAGGCCGTTTTCACTGCTGTGTTGATGCCCACGACCATTTCTCACTCCTTCCTTCCAATTCCATCTCATCCCTCCAGCCCGTTCCCCCTCCCCCCCTTCCCAACACACTCAACAAATGAAACCATCCGTATGATATTCACTGTCTTCCTTCAGAAACGTTCGGTAAACTCGACATTTCTTGTAAGTTCTGTTCAACCGTTTATGAGTATCCAAAATTTCAGCCAAAAAACTATCGTTTTTTTTGATGGAATTGTTGACAATTTTCGGGAAAGATGTTATTCAAGTCGGCTTCCTCGCAATGCCTTCTTTGTGTATTTTAACCCTACTGCAGTCATTCCACGTTTCCCAAACACAAAAAGAATGAAAGGCACATCCCAATTCCGTCTAAATTAACAGCAGACAATCTTCTGGACGCCCGATATGATTTTTCGCTAGAAAGCTTACTTTCAGAGGTTTTACTTCATCACTGTCTTGTATGATCCGAACTTTTCAAAGCTCCGCCAAATTCTGCTATTTATTTGCATGTGTCATTCTGTCCGCTCCGTTTTCGCTCTATGATCACTATCCGCAGTCCTTCGCTCGCCCTCGAAAGGAGTGCGTGCTCGGTATACAAGTATGCCAGGATATCAAACGTGTCTGCACCGGTGGCCAACTCCGCGAAAATTTTTCTCGATTTAATGCTGCCGAATTTCGAGTGCACACTCGGCATTGCGTATGCTGTGAAAAATGTGAACTTCTGAATTGATAACATATACTCGTTATCATGAAGGCGACATTTCTTTAATCATTTATTTGTTGTTCGAAACCATTAAATACGATATTTTTCGCGTGGCTTCGAAAATACCACGTATTTCTTTATCAATCTTGAAAATTTTCATACAGTGTGAGGGATTAGCCCGCACACACTAAACACTTCCTCGTTTTATCTGACACTTATAGGTTCATTATGGCGAAAGTGTCTAAACAGACGTTGTGCAACCTGAGACGGTTATGCATCGGTAGCCAGAGTAGATTGTACGGCTCACCATGTTGTTCGATCGACGATCAAGCCGTATCCTACAGGCTCACATATTTTGATTTGCGCTATTTGGCGGAAGGAGCTCGGCAAATTTTCCGTCACAAAGGTGTTCTCTTCGAAGACGTTCGCATTAGACGGGAAGAATGGCCAGCTTTGAAACCAAGTAATAAATTTGTTTGTTTGTTTAATTATTTGTTATGTTTGTTTGTTTGCTTATTTATGCATATATATTTACCATGTGTATTTGTTAGCTTACTCATTTATTTATTAAAAAATGCATTCAAGTGAACCACCAAGGCCTCATTTCTTAATACGGCAGCTTTTCTTATTAATTCCGGAGCGCAACACAAGATTCTGTTGCATCTTGTTGTTAGAAAATGAAATCTAATCGCTTCATGAATTTGATCGCGAGCGACAGCTTCAGTGCCTTTGCATGTGAACTTTTCTGTCGTACATTCGTCGCTGCCCTGCGGGCGCTATTAATTTCTATTATATCTTTACTTCACCGCGCAATCTTTTCACTGTTCAAGCGCTGCGTAATTTGTTGAACATAACAGCTGCGATTTTTTTTGGAATCGTGCAGACGTGCGGAAATTCTCTCAGATTAATCGCCGTTTGTTCGCGTTTTCTAGTGTACCCTGTGCTACCATTTTTAGAACTACCCAGAAGAAGCGTCCTCGAAGTTTGTTCGTTCATTTCAATTTGTAGCGAAATGCTGCTTCAAGCCACATTGACCAACATTTTTGAGAGATATACTGTTCTTCTCGCCATGAAACTGCATACGATTTCGGTGACTAAAGACGAACGCATTTGCTACAAACGTGAATCATCGTTTCAATGAACTGGGGGGCGTTTGCAGCCTATTCGAATTAATTTTTCTGAACCCGCCGGAAGACCGTAAATTAACAAGCAGAGAACTGTAAATTACCATGCAGTTGTGACTCTGTTTCGATGCGTTGAAAAGTTGCGTGCATTAGTGCTATCGAGCTTTACATGGCTGGAAAGTGCGAAAAAGAAAAGTGCAGCGCTGAAATGCCGTTATCAGCGTCTTAAAAAAGCGAGAGTTTCTGGGCAATCAGCGCTAATATCAATCAAAGAGACAGCTACCGTCCTTTTTGGGGTTGAGCAATCATTTCATAATTTGTGGTAGCGCGCAAAACGATCGATAGCAACTTTCGTTTACTTTAACCTCGATCGAACTCACTGCAAATAACTGCCCAAATTTTTGTTTCATTGAGAACTTTCCAAGTAAAAAACACGAGGAATGTGACGCTTTCAGACGCTTTGCCCGATCTAATATTTCGTTTCATGTATATAAAGGCTGCTGGCCATAGGCGAATTTCTTTATTTGAGGCAGTTCACGTAACCGCTTGAGGTGTAGCAGAGTTTGTGTCTCAGGAAGTCTCCAACTACGATATACGCATACGTGATCACATAAAGGCATATAGAATCAAGTAGCAAAGGGGAAGACGCATATCCCCTCAGTGAGGCCGAGTTTCCCCATCCCAATTCCCTTGCTGAAAGAATTCGTGCCTTCCTTTACTCGCGTCAGACTAGGAATATCCTGCTATGTGCGCTTTGTCTTTTGGCGTTCGTGGATGTTCATTGAAAATTTCGAGAAAATTTGGTTTGGCTTACCGAGCTTCCTAGGAATTTTATCAAAGGAGATGACCACGGCTTCACACTACTTTTGTACTCTCGCAACAGCCTCAAAAACTGTTTGGCGTTTAGGTGCTGAGGAGTACTTGCTAAAAATTGAATGGCGTCTACGTCAAAAGCTGCTTCCGGCAAAAGCTCGATCATTTTCTAGATGGAAGCAGAGTCCTACGATAGTAACCTATACCTTTTGTGCTTTCCCTTTCCTCCAATATAAGCGTTGCATTGCCCCGCCCTTCGCCTTGGCTGGTAGCTCAAGAATGAAGTTTTGCAAACTTTCGGAACAACTATTAAACGCTAAAGATACCAGCCCAGGGTTGATGGGGTGTTCTCACACGTGGTCCGGGGTACCAACGATCGGCTTGAGGCTTCTTACAGCTTTAAAGTGTGTGGTCTTCTCGCTTAAAATTTTGGCAGCATGCCGGAGTTGGGCGTGATTGCCGACTTTCCGGTCCCCATGAACTGTTTTTGCATCCATCCTGCCTTTGCAAAGGCTTGCTCATTCTAACTTTTTGAATTCACAGCGCGAAGCAGCGAGTGGGTGCCCGAAATAAGATAGCGATTTATAAAAGCTTAAAATAGCTTTCAATACAATACATACAGAAGTACATTTTTGGTTCCTATCAGGTAGCCCAGTCTACCGACAGTAATTTACACATTGTAGAAACCCCGTTTGGTCAGTTGCCTATACTCGAGGTGGATGGACACGTCATCGCACAAAGCTATGCTATTAATCGTTACTTGGCCCGCCGCTTCGGTAAGTTGTAGCTTCGGTCGACCATGTCTCTGAAAATGTGAAAAAAAAGTTCTGCTCTATTTGCTGGTATCGCTCGACGGGCTGGCAAATCTAGTGAATGTTACGCACGATTTTAAAAGTATAATTTCCTTGCAATGGCAAGTAACCATTTCCGAGGACGTGGAAGATTATTTCAAGTGTTATATAGAGAGTAAGCACTGAGCAGGGAAACTGAGACTGACTGTGAATGACACTTCATGATATAAAATCAGAGATGCATAAACTTCACGTGTATCAAAATGCAGTGTTTTTTGTTCGAGCGAAATATCGGATCAGTGAAATATAATCCCGTGTTTCGACTTCCCCAGAATTCGTAAACGCGCAAATATATTGTCTGAATACTTAAGCTCAAACGTGTTCGTCGAAGAGGGGAAGAGTGCATTGATAATTTTTGTTGCTAGCGTCGCGCCACTCATGCACATATCGTACCGGCTGTCCACTGGGGTTCCGAATGTCTCACATGGATATCACAGCCTTTAACGGGATATGAGCCGACTGCAGAGGAAGAGGAAAATTTTAGATTTGAGGCACAACGCTAAGCTGAATTTCGCAAAACAGGATTGGCCGGTATGTCGCTAATGGAGGAGGCTCTCGTGGACTCGGTAGCGGAAGCTCACAAGGAGTTCTTGGAGGCTAGCCTACCCTACTTCAGGGTGCTACTCGGCGTCGACAAAGGGCACAAGGTAATCACTTCTCTCATTCTTTCCAATTTCCTAGCCGCACTCTGCCAAACAATAAAAAACGAGCCTTTCGAGCAGATTTTTTATTTTTATTTAAACCTAGCTGTGGTGCCTCTTAACTAACAGCTTGCATGTCACGTTGCAGATTGTGTGCAATAAATTCTGAACTGCAAAAATGCAATAAAAAACTGAAATATTCGGTTATCTTCCTGATAACAGCATCAGCAATGATTAGGTTAAACCATGTCCAACCGTTTTGTCAAACTGAGCAAGTGGACGTCGCTTGCCGAAAACAGTTTAACATGGGATGGGAAAAAGCGGGATGATAATTAAGAGGTCATTAAACTATTCTCCATACAACCATTTTTCGAACGAAACGAATTTCTGCTGACAAGCAGGAGCGCCGTTATGAGCGCGGAAACGCGAAGAGAAAAACGTTAATAGGGAAAAGTACAAATCGCGGTTTTTGTAAGCCTGATTAGGGCTGCCTAGTTTGTTCAACGATTGCTCTGAACCCAATTGAAAAACCAGGCGCAACGATTTTAGCTTGATCTGAAATCAGACAATTGCTTTCGCGACGCATACCCCAAAATGGTGTTGGCCGAACGATTTGTTCACAAGATTAGAACTGCCGTTGGTATTGGCACCCGTCTTTAGAACAGTTTTGCTCCTGCTTTTCCGAAATTTCACTTTCGTGTATCCGCAGTCAGAGTTCTGCTTATTGCGCGCTGCAGTTGGTAACGATCTGTATTGTATGAACCTAATCTTTAATTCCAGGACTCAAATCTGAGAGCATTTTAATCTCCTTACTCGCCTTTCCTGCCACACAATAGCTCCTTGCTGCCCAAACTTATCCGGAAAATGGAAAAGCAGCTCGCAGATTTCGTTTAGAATCCCTCAGTGTGCCACAGATTACGCCAAAACTCATCGCAGTAGCTTCTCTAATTCACGATCTCAAAATGCGGACAGAAGACCAAGAGGCACACAAGTACGCAATAAGGTGATCTTTATATAAGGTGATCTGGTGCTTTTTCGCTGCGGTGAAAAACACGTGGAAAGCTCTTTCATGCATAATGGGGAAAATCGTATACATCGCATTAACGCAATACACACAAGTAAAACAGATTTGCCCTCCTTGCCGCTACAGCTTCCGACCTGATGATGGAATAAGGTGCTTTTGAAGTGATACACATATTTTCGACACTAACAAAGAACATGATTTTTGAGCATCAATTCGGAACCTTCCCTACCACTGAACTTTTCTGATAACCTTTTCTACAGTCTGCTGATTGATTTCGTGCTCTAGTTGGCTCCAGCTTATTTGATATGATAGCTCCATCATTATCAAAATCCACTTTCATTCCTCGAGGTTACCAGGTTATAAATTTGAGCAACTCATCCTCAGGAGCTATAAGGAACAGCAGCACTTCCAGGATGATGTGTATCGAAACATGATCGTGCCAGCGCGTGACAAATACCTGCCGTACTTGGAAAGATTTCTTGCGAAATCAGAAAGCCGGTATTTGGTAGGCAAGACAGTCACATGGGCGGATTTCGTCGTTAGCGAATCGCTTGCCACTTGGGAAGAGCTGGCGCCCGGTTTCTTGGACGGGCAACCGAAGTTAAAAAAATACACAAGACTTGTCAGAGAGTTGCCCAACATTGCCAAATGGATTGACGAAAGACCGAAGAACATCTTTTGAATACGTCAATTAAGAGTATTCACTATGCTCAGATCGATTCGCCCGCTTTTCCACAACACTTACCTTTAAGCAGTTAAATGTGAATACCAGCGTAAACAACGTTCGATCAGTGCAATGAAAATTTGTGCAGGCGGCACGCTGAATTCAGAAAAGTTTCATTTCAAAGTGCCCAAAGTTGCAAAAAATTAACAGCATTCTAACATGTGTTATTTGCGCACTTTGCTGTAGTTAAAACACGGCATTCCTGCTTCATGCCCCTCCCAAGCACTACGTGTATGACGTTATTATCCTGTATATCGAAACTTACCCTTCAGTGAGTGGCTTACAGTGTTTGGACGGCAGAAGCGACTAAAAAGCAGCAACCGTTTTTATTGGCAGCACCTTTTAGCCGCGTTTGAAGACTACTTCGTTGGAAGGGTTCGACCTTCTTAACGACGTTTTTTGTCGAGCACTGAGAAATGTGCACAAGAAAGTTGTAAGCAATATTCTTGTACTGTTCGCAGCGCTTATCAAATTGCGCTATGGAGCTTGCCTGTTGAATCTTTTCGCGAGTAACTTTTTGCCGTTGACGCTTTTAGATGACACGCCTCTAGTAGCCATAAATCAATTGCTACTGACTAAGTTCACATGGTTCACCAATTTTTTTTTCAAAATTCACATCGCGGCAATAAAACCGTTTATGAAGCCCATATTCGTGCGTCCACATAGTGTGTTTCACATAGAGACATAATGTCGCTTGCCATTTTCTGAACTCATCACTAACAATTTGTATCACGTACACCACTGTCGATTTTCTAAGACCAAAAACCAAAGCCAACGAAATCCCAGTAGACTGGAGGCTTTCAGCGAATACGCTAACTACAGAGACCGTAATATTTGTTCTGATGGAGAGCGCGAAAGACGGTATGGTGAACTATTTTAAAACCGAGATCTAGAAAACGAATGGATAAGCAGGTTCCATAGTGTGTGCCAAACAGTGTGCCGAAGAAAACTGCTCAGATGAAAGAAGTTTCACTTGAAATGCACTCACAATATTTGTATGACAGAAAAATGAAGTAAAGTAACAGCCACTTTTCGAAATCCCAGAGTAAACAAGGAACCGGTAGCCAGTCTCTGTTGCTCTCAACCTCAGTTCCCATCATTAGAACCGCTGTCTCATTCCCTATGGCGAGAGCGTAAAGCGGTCTTTCACGGAAATAAAATAATTAGATGAATGGCACTGGAAGAGAGTAGCTGCTAGATAACCCCCCAATCCAGTCATCCAGTCACTATCCAATGCCGGCTCTAGGAACTACCACCTTTTTTCAACCTCAGTCAAAGGTGGAACTTACTGGACGGTCCCTCACCTTCATGGGATTCTAAACAATTTTTCTTATATGTTCTTGGATTTATCTTGATATACCGTTGAAAGTTTTGTCCAGAAAGGCGTTTACTGACTCCTAGAAGCTCACCAACCATTATTTACACGGTCTGTCCTCACAGCCTTAACTGCCGACAATAGAAACAACATATGGCAATCAACTTCTACTGTGCACGGCATTCTTCCACACATCAAGATTTGGGCTGAACCGCATTGGAGTAACACAGGCTCGGTGAGGCGGTTGTAGAGTCGCTACACAAAGCCAGATTTTGCAGAATCACCTACTGAATCGCGTCCAGTACCGTGTTCCAGGTTGTCAATGATGCATCTTTCTCCGGATTCCAAAATTTTTCATATCCCGAGAAATTTTTCCGTCAAATAAATTTCGCACTTCCGAAAAACCCTTAGACGGATGACTAAATGTTCCACCTCACTGCTTGCCTCCTTCACTCCTGCTAACGCTAAAATCAACAAAACGGAACTCTGCTGATGTTCTGCACACCGCTCCTTGGTACACATAGAAGATGCGCTGAACCGCCGGGCGTATGGCAGCAGATGGGCTGTGAATGAGAGATTTTAAAAAAATTTTTTTTGGAAATTCCACGTACGACGAACTTTCCCACGATCGGAAAACAGCGATTTTTTGGAGTCTCATTTTTCGGCTGAGGCACATCTCGGAGATAGACGTGGTATCATGAGAAGGGCTCCTGCAGCTCTGTACAACGCAGCTGTCCGCTCCCTTCTTTCTGCAACATGAGCCGAGGTCGAGGAGCCCGGAAATCGCAGAAATCGACAGTTCAGGATTTCTAGCGAATCGATTCGGCTTCACAACTTGATAGCAGATCAAGACAACTTTCAAACCAATCGACAGAGCTTTTAATGTTAATAGCGAAAAACATATCTAGGCTCTATTCGTTCATCGGCTTCGGAGTTACTCGGACTAGTCAAAAATTCCATGCATACGGTGTGGGGGTACTGGAAGGGTACGCTCTCCATATAACCTCCCTACGATTGTCGTGACTCTCCATATAACCCCAAACAACGCTAAATTCCATACAGGCCTATCGCATGCGAACGCTGCAGGTCCCATCAAAATCGGTTCAAGGAACCGAGACATAACAAATACCCTAACGCAACAATGAATCCCCGGGGATTCGAACTAGCGCTACTGCACATCGGACGCTGTTCAGAGGCGATCAGAAATCCTCAAAGAGCGCTCAAGGGTAAATTTGCCAAATAGCACCCACTCTCGATCGAACTTCAGCCTTCCAAGGTGGTGGTTCAAGCCTCATCCGTTCTGCTAACATTGCAGCTGCGCCCCCCGAAATTTTCCCAGTGTAATGTAGGCACGCACTGATTGTAAAGTACTGAAAAAGAATTCGAACTAAAACTTGGAGGTTCAGTTTTCTCACACACCCTGCAACCTGTATGCCTCTAGGAAGCTTGTCCTCCGCAAATGGCAACGGTATATAGTGCGCGTGGGTGGCATGCACGATATTCGAAAAATGGTCGAAAACGAAGATCTCCAAATACGCCGTGCAATTGGGAAAAAAAACACACTCGCGCTATAAATTATTGGAAACCAAATCAAAAACTGGACATAATAAGTCGAGGGCTGAACGTGAGACTCAGTTGAGCTGAAAAAAAAAAATAAAGGGGTCGAAAAAATGCAAATTTGCAAGTTGCCAAAAAAATTTCAATTTTTATGATCTTTCCCTATGAATGCAATAGGCCATTGTTAATCAATGCAAAATTCAGACTTCGAGCAAAAGTACTGAACTGGAGCCGAATTATAATAGTTTTCTTAGGGAACCGAAAGTGTTTTTTATCCCAGAATATCATTTCCTCACTGGTTTTTTGCATAGGTCACTTTAGACGGTTCTCGCAGGCAATATGTATCCTTAAAAACTCCGCAGTTTCTAAAAGCCCATGAAAACTAATTTTGGCTTATGATTGCATACTTAAAGAGACCTTCCGGATTAATCATTCAGTTCCGGGGAATCGTAACAACCTAAATAAAAAGTCATCGCGCCTTCGTCTTTCGTAGGCGCAACCGGTGCATGCTGCACTTTTCCACGGGTCCATATAGGTGAGACGGATCGGATCGGTTGCGTGGTCATGAGTGTGAATCGGGGTCACTTCGAGTGAATGTTTCAAATTCGTATTCGTTCCCGACCTCATTTTCCGGATAACGGATGGCATGGATGATAATATGATTCCATTGACTCCTAAGTAATACATGCATGTCGAACGTAGAACAAGCATGATTCCCTCGTTTTTTTTTAATTTTATAAAAAGATGTTGATGATACAGCTTTCTTCGCGTAAGAGCAGAAGAGAAAATATATATGAAACGAATAGAGCAAAAGAAAAGAAGGAAAAACCCTTGCAAAATAACACCCTCAAATTCGTACAAATGCAGGTACACACTTAACATGGGGAATATACACACTAATCAAAGACATACAGATCGGTTATATGCAGTGATGCTGCACCCTTTCGCAGGCGTACTTTCAGTTCCAGTTGTGGTGAAAAAACTCGTCTTTACCTTTTCACAAAACTTAGCAGGATATAACCTGTGGCCGACTGATCTCTTGTAGTGAGGTAAATTTGTCGATAATGCGACGACGGATTTGTGCCCTGTGCAGGTGCTGCAGAGTCTTTTCTTTTGATCAGTCCGTGGTGAAGTAACCATCTTCTTCACTTACACGTCACTGTTAGCCGTCAATTGGAGCCTGCCGTAGATGCTCGTCGTCTGTCAGCTCGTCTGCACAACCAGCCAGTTCGGGTACTGTGATCAGGACTGCCGTTTTGAAAGACCTGGTAATGTGAACAAGGCTGGCGTTTTTCGTGACGTACGAGAATCGGTCTGATTCCACGCGAACATGTGAGGAAACGGCAACCTGTTGGGCAAGCTTACGAGACGCAAAAGCCAGGTTATTAGATGGCCTATACACGTAAGGGAAGAGCGCGAATTCTCTCTCTCAAACAAACCTCCTTGCACCCGTGGGCAGCGAAATGTGTGCTATGGAATCATCGTTAATGTCCATCCACCAATAAGCCATCCAGCGAATCGCTTGGATGGCTTATTGGTGGATTTAGCCGCAGCAGTGCCACCCATTTAGAATGTGTGTCCGGAAGGCAAAAGAAGCGTGAACAGAACTCCGAAAGTGTCGTCGTCATCAACGCGGAGTTGACGTAATCTCGTGAACACCCACATATTTCTTATGCTGGGTAATGATGGCTTCCCCTCTTCGCCAGCCACGACGACAATGATAAGTTGAAGTAGGCTGGGTGCATTCAGTCTGCGCCGGTATATGCGAGTAGGTTTTTGAGGTCCAACTATTCGTAGCAATGGTTGAACATCCTCCTCACAGGTGTTGGAAGAAGTTCTATATTGCTGACAACATACGTTGTGTTGCAGCAAACATGCGCCAATTTCGCTCAGCATTTCCATTGTAACCTTTCTGCTGCGCTCCGTTGCCCATCTCAAATCGGTTGCCTCCTCCGGCTCTTGGTAGCAACAATTAGCGAATGACGGTCGGTTTCACGTCGTGCTGAAACGTTGACAACACTTCGCCTGCGATCTTGTATATGGGCATGCCTCCTAAGACGTCCTGCTCAGTTAGGGGTAAAAGACGCCATAGTTTGTGATACTGCGTAATACTGCTGAAAATGCGTGACTGAGGGTGCTTGCCAACATAGAGATGCTTGAAGAGGGCGGGTAGGTTGTTTGATAAGTGGTAATTTGACATTTCCACATGAGCAGCAGTCACATGGAAAATGAAGAGGATCTCGGTATGCGTACCGGTCGTTCATACGACCAATATCCTACGGAGG
Organism: Toxocara canis; assembly: GCA_000803305.1. Classification (NCBI taxonomy): domain Eukaryota; kingdom Metazoa; phylum Nematoda; class Chromadorea; order Rhabditida; family Toxocaridae; genus Toxocara; species Toxocara canis. The sequence goes on along the minus strand of JPKZ01001436.1, from coordinate 12,786 downwards.
AGGGAAAATGCCTACAGCAGCCACGAACGACAAACTAATGCTCCATTCACCTCCAAGGCTGCGGAAAGACACAACTCAGCAAAATGAGGAACGGGATATCCCAGTTTCCTCTAAGCTCTAAATGCGATTATCATAAAACAAGGAGTCGATAGAGGTCTATGAGCAGATAGCTACTTGTGTTGACTGGTCAGGTCCTTTTGCGCCATCAGTCTGTCCATTATTGTTCATTTAAACCTTTTTTCCGTTAATTTCTAAATATTATAGCATAATTCAGCTCCCTTTCGCTTCTTCTCCCCCTATCCTCGGCTATCTCTCACTAACTCAATCTCCGACTGAATCTTCGCTTCATGCCACAGACGAAAGGAGGACTTCCATATTTTTTCTCCAATCGCTTGTCGTAGACCCTTCGTTAAAGATATCATTCTTTTTTTTGTTTTGAATTTTGCGCTAACCTTGCCAAATTAACCCAATCCAAGGGAAGGCTGCCCATGTGTGCAGCTTATGAAAACGCTGTAAAAAGGCTTATCAAAGTCCATATTCTGATTTTTTGGATCAGGCTTACTTAAAGGCTGCGAATTCACAACGGTATCGTTGTCTGTTCATGACTGTAACCCTACCTCTTGCTTGGCCATAATGTACTTCGTATATCAGATGCAGTAAGCATGGGTGTATTTTTAGATAGCGAGAGCAATAAGACGTTATATTTGGGAGACAAGATGTGGACTAGTTAGCTGTAAGCATATTGTCTTAAAATTTACAAGGTATTAAGGAATGATCGCTCGCGTTTTTCATTTCTCAATCTTGGTTGCACATCAGATTCCGCACGAAAATGGCTTTTCCTAAACCATATACTTCGAGCAAACTGTCTTTACCGTTCATCGAACTGCAGTAGCCGTTGTGGTTACGTGTAAAAGATTGGGTCGAACTCATTTCCAACCATTCTCGAAGTGCCCATGATGTTTGGGTTGACCTCTTGAACTCTTTCATGGCATTGCAAAATGTTCTTATCAAGCAGATAATATGCATGTTTCAGTACACGTAATATAGGCACCTCTGTGATGCTGCCTGTTTTGCCTCCGTTGTTCCAACTATTCCTTATTAGTCGCTCAGTTGCTCTGTTCGTGAACGTGGCTCGAAAGGAACTACGTGAACCATCAATTTAATCATTTATTGAGAAGAAAAAGTGCACAACAGTATTTGAAGCAAAATGTTAGTAACTATGCACTAGCAACATCATTTGTGATGCCACTATCGCAAATAGCGATAACGATGACGATGAGAGCGCTTATCACATCATCTTTTGGATAGTGTGCCCATTCAACTGATCTATTACTTCTTTGTGCCATTATTTTTTCAAAGTGCTGTTCGAAGAAACCCATCAACGAGTTAGGCTTTAGATGAATCCTTCTTAGCGATTAAGAGCAACTCTATCACTTGCGCATCGATAAGCGAGCTTTTTTGTCGAACCTGCCATAACGTGGTGAAAATTCCAATGATCATAAACGCTTGACACTAAACTTTTCGTTTTTCGACACGTCTTTTCATTTGAGGGTTTTCTTTGTCGAACAATCAACCGCTAAAAAAAGAACCTTACTTAGATATTTAACTATGCGAAAAAAAACAACCAATATCATTCTGCAAGGATATATTAGTTCACTGTGATTATTCCGGCCGCTAATGGCTTGTAATCTTTGCAAAAGTTAACCGTACTTCTAGGATGAAGTCCTCGTATTAAAGAAATTGTTCTTTTATGCGTATCAGAATTGTTTTTTATTTCTTTGATAAAGGCTTATGGTCGAACTTCCGTCTCGAATTGACACGTCGATAAAACAATAACGATAAAACAAACAATTCCTGCTGTTACCATATGCTCTTATGTGGTTCTCAGGACATAGAGAGGAATTTTGGCGATATGTAAATTCAGTGACAGTAGCAGTAAGCTGTAAAGAAAAAAGTACGTCGCATCAACACCAGTAGCTGTCACATAAGGTCATATTGTACTTTCACTTGTATATGTCCATAGCAGTGAACTCAGGTTGAGGACTTCAGAGAGAAGGATCGCTTCTTGAATGGATGGGAAGTTTTACAAATTGTTTGCAAAAAACTAATGCTCTCTTTTCTGAACATCAAACGCGCATTGCAGTTGCTGCTTGAAAGACGGTCACTTTTCACAAAAAATCAAGGAAACCAGGCACTTTCACGTTCGACTTGTCCAAAAAAACCTAAGTGAGCCAGGAAACACGGATCGAAAAGCCGCCGAGAAGCTACCTATTTTTCTTTTAAAAATATATAACCGACGTCGAAGTTTCACACCTGACTCTGAGCAAACTTACGAAGAAGCTGCTCTCGTCGCACTCTCCTAAAAGGCTCGACCTCTTCACGCTCTACTGGAAATGAGCCCATACGTGACTGAAAAGAAAAAAGCTCCAGGCCACATTCAGCATCAGCAAAGATAGCCCACGCACAGACCATCTAGCAACTCTTTGATGTCACTACGCCGATAATTCTTTAGTGCTTGAGGCAGTGACCGAGGTACTGAGCAACACAACCCCATTCTAAATGAACGAGATTCCTCAGTGTTTCTTATCACTTCGCTAAATTACTGGTCATCTTAAATATGCGAAACGCATAATGCTATCCGAACTAATGAGAATAACTCTTTTCGTACACGATTTCCATCGCAGATCATAGTGCGTTTATTTTGTCAAGGCTTGACGGAAGACTTAAATGGTACTGTCAGAAGGAAATTTGATAAACTCGATTTGTGGTCGTTGGGAGGAAGCAATGCTTCTTCCGCCTTGTTTCTTTTTCTACCCGCCAAAAAGGGTCTGATTCAAGAATCTTTTCAGCCTCCTCACTTGTTTTCGACTTTTCAACAGTAACCCTACTCTTCCTAATATAACAGAATTTTTTTTAATCAGCTTCCCTTAAACTGCTTTACGGCAACTAAAATGAGCGCAGCACTGGCACAGCTATCACGTGACCCGACTTTGACGCATATGTTTTCATGACAGTCCAAGGATAATGGCAATGCACTAAAAGATTTTCTATGCAAATCAGTAGAATGCTCGAAAATTGAACGCTGCTTAATTTCCGAGCCATTTTATTAGCGAAGATCCTTCACGTTAACGAGGTAGGAAGTTGCGTTTTTCGCTATCGGATTCTTCTATAAGCTTTGACAAAAAAAGCGACATGGCCGGTTTTTCCCGTGTTTCAGTTGCAAAAAACACATTGTGCTGATTCCCAAGCTCCTTTTTATAAGCAGCCGGAGAAGTTAAACACAAAGCAAACGAAGAACCAATGTCCAAGCATTCTTCAACAGTTGAGAAAAATGAGACTGACAACGTTTCTTATAATCCTCGCCGTATTCCCGCTTATGTTCCTCCTTTATACGATTCCACACCAAGTCGACTCTTTGTTGCATCGCTATATTGCCTTGCACGTATCTGTCTTGCGACCTCTCAGCTCCAATATCGTGCAAGTCACTCCGAACATGCGCAGCAACTGTCCGTATTTTGATAACATCTATATCATACCTGTCCCGTTCACTGAATAGTTCAAGATTTATTAAGCATCACTAATGAAAGGTAATTGTGCTCATCACTCTGGATGGATAACAACTTTTACGAGCTGAACATGACGATCGAAAACCGAGATGAATGCCCAAAATGTTAAGCAACGACAAAATGTGCGCAGAAACACTTTTTGGTTGGCCAATAGTCGCATTGCCCCATCAGTTGCTTCCATTAGTAAACAGGTAAGTGGCTGAAAGCGGGACCAGATAATCCAGGTATTGTTGGGATAAATTTAAAGTCCGATCGAGTAGGTATACACATTGGCTGTGACTCTCAGTTAGGGGACAGAAAGGAGTTCCTTTCAATCACTGACTGTTTCGTCATCTGCCAGGGTGCTGCCTGCGCTATATTGCCACCTGGTTTTCTCATTTTATCTGGTTAAGAAGTATTTTGCTAAAAAACGATTTTATTTCGTTATAGTTTTGCCAGCACGGCATTAACGATTTTCGTTTTACTTTCCGTCTTTGCACATAGCTCCGAATGTGCGTTGCAAACACAAATCTCACTGAAACGTACCATCGGAGAAGTCATGTTCACATTGTTTAAGAGTCTGGGGAAATGCATGAATGCCCAAAGAGCTAGATTGCAGCGATACTAGCCGACTTTCAAGGCATTGCCCTTCTGCACCAGAAGTCGTAGATTACGATGAAAATTGTATTATTACGAGAATTGGAATACGATGACGATTTTAACTGTATGTTGCAGCCAGTCCTTGTTAGTCAGTCCAGGCCAAGATCCCAGCTAAATTCACCGCCTTCTGTGGGTAAGGCAGCCTTAGCCGACCTAACGGCTAATTGAACCCGTAGCACACTCAGTTAAGGGTTCAACTGCCCCAGCCAACATGCATTCAATTATCCTTATAGCCCGTGTCGCATTAATTTTGACTGCGATGAAAACAAGATGCAGGTCGATAAAGTTTCTTGAGACCTGCAACAGCCTCACCTTTTGGCGTAAAATTCCACGCAAACGATCTTCGTTCATAAGTAATTGCAGTTGCTGTGATTAGTATTCTTCAGACAAGATGAACCAAAACGGTCTGACTATGGGGTGAGAAAACCATAGGTTCCTTACAGTATTGTTTGTATTCTCCTCCGTACTCCCGTCTTTGTTCCTCACTCATCCGATTCCATACAACCTCAACCCGTCGCTCCATAGCGATTTTGTCGATCAGATTTGTCTTGAAAATTCCGGGTCCAAAATTGAGCAGCTTACTCCAAACGTGCGCAACTCTTGGCTAAAACCCAGACTGATCTTATGAGTCTCTGAGGCCGGTCTCTTGAAACTATGTTAGGGTCGAACAGATGAACACTGCCCATTCTATAACCCGGTGTATTTTGTCGTTATCTGCCAGATGATGTATCGCAGATAGTAAGCAAATTTGAAAATATCGTGCGTGTTTGTTAGATTTAGCACTTCTGGGGGCTTTGAAGTCAGGAAGCCGAGATTTCCTAAATTTCGCTGCAAATGAACTGCCCTCGTCTTTGCGCTACGTTTCCGCACAGCTTGCACCACCTGAAGAAAGTTAAGTCACTTGTTCGAACATGAAGTGCACCGTACACTATCTTTCATCGCCGATAAACCCCTTCGAGAGATGCCTCAACAGTACACGTAAGCCTGTCATGAAAACTCATCGACACTGTTGCATCCGAAGTATGAACAACTAATACGAAATAATGCCAAGCCGATGACCACTTTCGCTTCTGCTCCAGCAACTTTCAACGGCGCATTATTTTTTAGCAGCCCTAGTTGGTGGGAAAAGAAGCATCATTTTCCTCGAGGATATCACCGCAAAACTTGAGAAAAATTGGCATTCATAGTTTTCTACCGAATGGTGTCCATGTAAGCTTCAACCGCGTATTTCACTGCTGAATACGGACCACCAGCAGGAAACAAGATTCGACCGGCGGCGCTGGAAACTGAGATAACACGTCGTTTTGAGCGTTTCACAACAATATTTTCACAACAAAGAATATATATAGTACACGTTCATACGCATTACATGCATGTGTTCGTGAGCAAAATATAAGCCCTGGGGCTTACATTTTTGAAACCGTCGAGAAAGGGTCTCGATTCAAAATGCCGCTTTCCTCCAAGGCAGCGAAATTCTGTTACTTACAGTTTGTGCGAGAAAAGTCAGTGCATATGAAAGACGCCCTGTTCATGAAATTTTCACTTGCATAAGTCACATTATTTTAAAAAAGCACTTATTTTCTGCTTCTGACGACATCTTTTTGAAATTTGCTCATATCCGAATGCCCTTTACAGAAGGGAGGCTTCTATTCAACAAGGATCGATTGAAAGCTTTTACTGAAGGACTTCTACTGAAGGAGACCGATAGTTTTTGTGGCTCCGTAGAATGAAGTGTCCATTCAAGAGCGTTATCATCTCAGTGTTGAAATCTGTCACCTATAAGTAAGGCGCACACACTGGCAGCCATAAATTAGCGCAAGGTAACTGTCAAGGTTACAACAATCTTCACGGGACATCCTATGCTTGAAAAAATTGACCTACTCGTGTCACCCTCACCATGCCAAAGAAATTCACATCCACTGATGACTGGTGGTCATCAATTAGCCACCAGTCGTCCGGACCATAACAAGAGAATACTCCAGCATTATGTGCAACAGCACAACTCTGCAAAAGGGCAAACTTCTCACATTCCATATAGCGCACCTTTCCTATCTCTCAATCGACATGCCAGCGGTGTAAGCGCTCACTGAAATACGCATGCGTTGTTGGATCATGATATTACCATGTTCAAGCTTGCCAAGGGGGTGGACAGGGAGAACGGCGAGGTGATTGGAGACTTCAGCTCTTCGACCGAGTGGACTGTTTGCACGTCTCAGCTCGGTATAGTCACTGCTGTGGTAGTTCGTTCAATCGCGTTATTTCTTTGACGGAATTGGGAAGTT
>JPKZ01001432.1:0-13311 GCA_000803305.1 Toxocara canis | reverse complement strand
GGAGGGGTGTTCTGCAGGTGCCTTTCGAAGCATTAAACAACAAATATCGTTCTCTTAGCATTCTTTGAAAAGAATCTAAATCATTTATTTCCAGCACTAAAGCCCTTCCCACTCAAGAACAAGTCCATTTCTCTGTTGCTGTGCTCATTGTTAAGCACCAATATCCATTATTACATAATGTCCATTATTAATGCGCACCATGAAACGCTTCAAAAAAAAACAAGCTGACTTTTTTATAAGCTTCTGGTCGCATATCTCGTGTATTTTGCATGAAAGACCGACAAAATTATATTAGCTTGGAGTCAAAGAAAGCTTTCAGAAGCAGCAACAGACTATAGCGTTAAATCAGCTATCGCGATGAAATTGTCGAAAAACAGGGATAAGTCATTAGCTTCTCGAACGATGACGATATGGCTCAGCTGAGCTGTCGTCTTTCGAAATTGGCTCTTTTTCTCTGCATTTTGCCGTCGTCGATATCCATCGTTCAATTTTTTTTTGGTCCTAAAACGACCAGGGAGCGATCGATCGACATTGAAAATGTTGCCGAAAATATAGCTGTTTAAGGCGCTGAATTACATAGCCGAATATAAAATATATCAAGTTTCTAGCCTACAACAACGATGGAGATTGTGATCCCCATTTTCCTCTAATTTCCCACTTTAGTTTTTTCGTTTTCGCTTTTGGTATCATTCCTCTTCCCTTCCTGAATTTTGCGCCTACGGATATTTCCGCATAGAATTTTGGACATGCCCATATCGTTGCAGTTTTGCTTAAAAACATTCCTCTTCTCTTTTGCCACTTTTCGCATAGATAGCCCTATCCAGTTGTGCGTGTTTGCTACTTGAGAATGCAACAGTCCGGAAGAGCGCGCGAATAAATTAGGCGGTGCTTTATTTTTGTTTTTTTTTGAACGACTTATTAAAGATATATCTCACAATTAATGTAATACGTGTGTTAATATCAATGGATTTTTGTCTCTGCAGTTCCGTTGTCTCCATTAGTATTTTATGAGATCATGATGTGTTTCATGGAATCATGTTTTTAAATTAAAATTTGACTAAGTTAACAAAGAGAAGCTGAAAATGCGAAAAAGCCCCCTTGAAATAATCTTGCACTACACCTCAAAAGATGCGGGAAGACCTGGATTCGATTCTCGGCTGCTTTCCACTATACCACTGACAGCCCAGCTAGCGGGTGGTAAGGCTGTGCTGCCACAACAAGCTAAAACAGCCAAAGGAAAGGCTGTGCTCGACGTGCGTTTGCATCTCAGTAACATCGAGACATCGCACTGAAGACGAGAGCGATTTGCCAACGATTTGCCAACACCTCAAAAGATTTCAGTGGTTTATTATTTTGATTCATAAAATGTAAATTCTTATATTTGATATTTTGTGCTTATACCACAACACTGAAAGGAGGAAATATCATGAATTTTTTTTTTTTTTTGGAGATTTAAATACACTCAAATTGGTTGACGGTAGCTTCCCTAATGAGGAAATCACACTATTCGTATGGATCAAAATAGATACTCTTGTATAAACACATTTGCTGTTTGTCGCTTAGAAAATATGACATACGATCTCTCAAAGAAATTCTTTCTAAATGTTTATATCGATGATCTTGTCAGAGCTTTTGGACTGCCCAAAATTGGTATTTTATGGAAGGACGACCTAAAAAATTTAATTTAAGCTAATTTTTTTTTCAAAAACAAGAGGGATTGTTGTTTGAAACGGTTTTTAAACGCTGATCTTCGCGTATTAATATATGGCGTTGTTAGGGTGTGTTTTAGTGTTTGACAACATTTTCACGATTGATTTCGTCTTTTATCAGCATTGAGGGTCGTCTTAAGACGATCGAATACACTTAAGAACTCCTTTTCTGGGGCGCCACTGGAAATCTATATTGGGCACAATAGCGAAAATTATTTTTTTCTAAAAATTTTTCATTTTTCTAAAAATTTCATATAAATGACTGCAGAAATTGGATAACACTGAAACAAGAAACAAAACTAACCGAGTAATCTGCCTGTCCATTAGGCTAGAATGCTGCTTATGCTTTCGTTTTTAGGAACACTTAGTCGTTCAGAGCAAATGAAAAGTGAACGCGCTTCGAATTTGCGCTACGCCGTATACATTTCTTTTTTTTGCCCTTCTTTTTACAATTTTTCCCTACTTTTACAATAATATTTACTTTATGGATATTTTGGCATAGTACGGCTTAATGTTTGCGTTAATCTAGGGTGTTATATTATATTCGGGTTGAATTCTTTAGCTACTTTCAGTATTAGCTAATAATTAAATCCTTACAAACGCAATAGAATGAACCATAATTCATCGAATGTCAGATTCTAGGCGACCGGCAACGTATTCATCCAATTTCGACTTCACAAAAGTTGTCTTGAAAATAGCCATCAATTTTTTTGATAGCTGATCGCTGAGCAAAAAGATTCAGCGCTTAAGAATATTGCATTGCTTGGAACGAATCACTATTGCGTAATACCAATATAATTTTTTCGTTTGTTTTTATGATCCTGACCTGGTGACTGTAACCTAAATGAACCTTTATTCGAGTCTCAACTCAATCAGAACTCATCCATCCATAATTTGCTAAACAATAGCCATTTTAAGCGTTTGCAGCGCTCCTAAACCGAAATTTATATATAAATAGAAAATTGATGTTTTTGATTTGTGTTATGTGCTATTCAAATCATATGACATTCGTAGTGTGTTGAAAATTGAGCATTGTTAGATTTGTTTGCGAAAGAAAATTCTTTTTTCTAATGAATCTTTCAAGTGATCACTAAACTGAAGTGTGACATAGAAAAGTAGAAATTCGATAGATGCTTGAAGATTCATAAAAACTTATGTCCTTTTGCACAGTTTGATGGTAGTGAATGATTTGGTTTGTATGCATTTCTCAAGTTGCACCCACATTCCTTACGTTTCACGCTCAACTTTGCTCATCAAAAGTATTCGTCTTTCATTGATTATTAACCGATTGTTCAATACGATCTCATTCTTCGCTAGTGCCTCTTGAATATGAATATGGACGTACGTTAAGAATTTAGAAAAACTTTTCGGTGCTTCAAGGACCGTTGAAAATGACCTTAGCGACATGCGAATTTGGTGATCGAAAGGTAGCAGTCAAAAAAAGCCATTCTTAAAAGAGTAAGAGCCCGGTCCCTAACAAAAAAGATGTTGCAGCGAATTTGAAAATTACAAATTGAAATTTTCACATGTGCCCTAAAATTCCGACAAAAAATTACGACAAGAGTGGATATGGACGGCGTGTGGTGCTGGAAGTGTTTTTTGGCCTTTCGTGCTCCACTGCTCCCTCCCCGACCCCCCTCCCCCTCCCTTATTCCCATCCCTTCCCCGTCACTCAGAAAAATTCTGTTTGGTTGTTCGTCTGAGCAGTCTCTATTCAGAAAGGATTTACAGTTTTGCAGTTGTCTGATGTTCAGCTAACATGTTTCTCCCCTTCTATTCAGATGCCTAAATTCATGTCCGCCATTCGTATGGTTAAGTCAAATATGCCTTAGCGTAGGTGTTCAAGCTTTTCAAATTTTCAAAGCCATGCATCGATACATTATGTTGTTCGTAGATTTATTCTATTCTTATTATTATATACTCATTAGATTTCATCAGAAATGACTGTTTCAAGGTGTTGTTCTATACTAACAAACTCATTTCTCAATTCTAAATGCCGGTAGAGCGTCGGTGGGTGAAGCATTACTCGTTAAAACCAATGTAAATTATGCGTCATCTATGCGGATAAACTTATTTTGTTCATTTTGAGCCTATAACATTTTCTTAACTTTCTGAACAACCGACCACCTGAATTGTGGTTACAGATGGAGTGGATGCAATCATTCTGAAGTACGCCACCATTGCTTTAGTGGGATATTTATGTGTATAATGTGACTAGAAGCTCTTAGGGATGATCATCGAGCATTAAGTTGTTGCAGTTGCAGCGAGACATGAATTCGGCTTTCACTCAATTGATGCGATTAGTAAGGCCCTTTCAGCGAACCATCTGCCATTCACCAGCAACAAAATAGAAAACCCTATCATTTTCGACCGGAATTGTTAAAGCCAATTGGCCTCGTACAAGTTCATTTCGTTTTCGTCCTTAGCTATCATACCAATATTTTTCCAAAAGAGCATCGCTTGTCTACTTCTTCTTGATGACGGCCTAACATGTCGTAGGGTTATTAAATAAGGTCTCCACCAGTGCTTATCGGATGTCGAACTCAACAATACTTGCCATTTTACGGCTTGAACTGTCGCCACAAGCGCTACTTGGCAAATGCTCATGTAACACATCGTCTATGAAGTAATAACAACGGAGAGACTTTGTTTTTTGCTCGACTTGCTCAAGGTTATTCCCTCATGAACGTTCACATCTTTGTTTTCATGTTATAAGATTTGGAAGTTCTTTTTCGTTTTCAATAAAACAGCAATGCAAAACTTTTTAGAGGATGAGGAATGTACTAGATGGCCCGAATCATGTCGACCAGTCGGAAATGTGCTAAATTTGCAGCTTTTTGGGTTATCCTGAGACAGTCGAAATTTTTTATCAGTGCACCAGAACGGTGAGCGCCATTCATACCATGTCGAATTCTTGGACATTTTCCGGAAAATTAACGAATTGTACAAATGAGTGGTGAAAGCGAAAACAATGTTGTCTTTTCGAGCAAAATTTTTGATCGCCTCTGCAGAGGATTTACGATTAAAATTCTTGATAATAGGAATTCTGCATGCAATCATTAAACGAATTTGATGGCTATTCGTTTTTGATGGAATTAAAGTTTGGAAAAAAGAATTAAATTTGGAAAAAAAATTAAACTTGATGGCTATTCCTTTTTGATGGAATTGAAATTTGGAAAAAAGAATTAAATTTGGAAAAAAAATTAAACTTGATGGCTATTCCTTTTTGATGGAATTGAAATTTGGAAAAAAGAATTAAATTTGGAAAAAAAATTAAACTTGATGGCTATTCCTTTTTGATGGAATTGAAATTTGGAAAAAAGAATTAAATTTGGAAAAAAAATTAAACTTGATGGCTATTCCTTTTTGATGGAATTGAAATTTGGAAAAAAGAATTAAATTTGGAAAAAAAATTAAACTTGATGGCTATTCCTTTTTGATGGAATTGAAATTTGGAAAAAAGAATTAAATTTGGAAAAAAAATTAAACTTGATGGCTATTCCTTTTTGATGGAATTGAAATTTGGAAAAAAGAATTAAATTTGGAAAAAAAATTAAACTTGATGGCTATTCCTTTTTGATGGAATTGAAATTTGGAAAAAAGAATTAAATTTGGAAAAAAAATTAAACTTGATGGCTATTCCTTTTTGATGGAATTGAAATTTGGAAAAAAGAATTAAATTTGGAAAAAAGAATTAAATTTGATGGCTATTCGTTTTCACGCAAAAGTAACAGCAAATGCGGAGAGGGCTAAAAATTAAAGGATTGTAGAATTCAGGGACCAAACCATTGAGCTGACACGACATGCGCTTTGGCTACCCATCTTTCAAATCAGGCATTTTTGTAAGCTGCCTGCAAATGATGGGAAGCCAGATTTTTACCCCTCCTATATGGTAGAAATCCACTAAAAAGTTGCTCTTCGCATTAGCTAATCGTCTTCACCATTTGATTAGGCGCTTCATTCTTTATTACGGCGCTCTCGTTCGTGCACAGGGGTCGGTGGAAATTCTGAAAGTATTTTTGCTGTGAAATTTCTGATTGGCCACCTTCCATTCAACTGTAGCATGCTTTATTGGTTTTGTAGAGGATGTGGTTCTAAGATTGGGATGGGGGCAAATAAGAGTATCGATATGAGCTCTAAAAGTCTTCATTTTTTTAGTTGCTGCCTTTGTGAACCTTCAAATGCCAAATCAAGAAGAAAATTCATGAATAAAAATCCCACATGCAGCTGCATGTGGGAGCGCTGATTCACTGATTATCGTAAATTTCATCCCTCCTTAGTTTTCATTTTTTTCCACACAACTGTCTTAAAACCACGCCACAATCCTGAAAAATGAAAATGTCCTGGACTTCTGAAAAATGTTTTTCCCTTTGAAACGTTCATTTTTTAATCTTTGAAAATTTCTTGTCGTCTTTTCGCACTTCACAGATTTTTCAAACAAGTTTTACTGATGTGAATACTTCACTTTGCCTCAAAATGACTAACCAACAAAAGGAGAGGAAAAAAAAGGTAAAAATTGGTGGTGGCAATTCAGTTTTTATAGTACAGGACCAGAGAGGAAGAGCGACGTAACCCGATCTGCACGTTACTTTTGCGCACTCAACGCTCAACAATGAAAGTACGTGTAATTTTGTCGCCCACTCTTTTTTTCCTGTGCAGTTGCGCAACAAATGACTATCTTTTAAGCGATATAAACTACATCACTTTCGACCACTCTAACTTGCGAACTTAACAGCAAAGTTACTTGTAAATAGTAGTCACTGACGGTCTATCAATTGAGTGATGGGAAGATTCCGTGGGCTCAGTGCATATGTGAGTGTATTCGAAAAATGCCTATAGATGTTATTGTTACGTTGAAGAAGGCATAGAGAGATCGTGATTTTCCAAAATGAGCATCTGCCAGAAAAAAATGTTGAAGAAAATATATTTGCAGCACTGTTGTTTTTTCTCTATTTTCTTTGAAACGTTTTAAAAAGCAAAAAAAAAACTTTCGTAACAAAGCGAAAGAGAAGAAACTATCTTTCAGATACCTTGATTTAATGTATTATTGGCAGGTTGTAAAATTGCCGGCACTAGCATCACTAATTGCTGTATGTCATCAAGCTTTTTAGCTTTTTTACCTGTTACTTTTTGCTTTCTACTACATACAAGCTTTTCACTTAAAGCTTCACCTGGCATAACCGTGCAGTGCTTCCCTCAGATTGATTGTTTATCGAAAACTGCAAACTGTCCATGCGAAATCATAGGTATTGGCAAGCGCATTAACCAAGAAGAAATTGAATTGATAACTGATAAACAAACAGCTAGCTGCGTGCACTGCTTGCGCTGACCGTAGAGGTATTGGTTGTCGGAGCTGTTATAGTTGCCAATTTTGTCCATCTGTTTGCATGAATGCTATGGTTGTCGCTTTTTCAAGTAGGAACGCTCATTGAGGTGGCGTGTATAGGGGAACACAAAACCGAAGATTGTTTAAAGCGCATGACGAGGAATAAAAATAAGTATCACTTAATTCCATGCAACCTCACTCCTCGACCCGTCCTGAATACAACAAAAAAAACAGCTTCCGTTTCGAAATTGACTTCCTCGAAACTGCAATTGAGTATTCGGAATATTGTGGACCCCCGCACCAAAAAAAAAACTGTCAACAGAGGCTGAAAAAAGAAAGTAGTCTCTCTTGGCATATCTCTCTCCTCAAATGAACGCTCCACGAGACCATGAATTTATGCAGTGGGCTCTTTTGCAGAATTCGACGTTTATGAGAAACTGTAAAGCACGTCAGGTAGTTGCTGCGATATGTGCCTTTCTGTAGTTCTGGTCAAAATGGTCAGATAAAACCCAACAAAGAACAAGCGCAGAAATAGTCTTTGTTTGTTCTAAGTAAAAAGTAAAAAACTGTTTCCACTCGATCGGCAATCGAACAAATGCTCTTAACGCCCGTTGTAAATTTGCTCATTTGTTGGTCAACCGATTCATTTCTGTGACCTGAATCATTTCCGCTTTTGGCATCAACTTTCTCCTAAAACATCGTTAGAGCTTCAAGGAAATTTATCATTTCCGCTCCAGAAATTCACATCCTCAGCTATATCTGATGTTTCTTTCCATGTGCTGCACGCCTCTCTAAAAAACCCGCCTTGAAATATGCATACGCACATGCGTAAACAACGCGTACACATACGCCGAGGCAAATCGATTCCATAATACGCTTCGGCTGCGGTCGCGAAAGTTCATACAAACAATATTTTATTAACACACAATAAATACGCGGTGTTGATCGAATCGATAAAAAAATCGGCAAATATATGAATAAAAGGAGCTTAGTGAATTTTTGAAGATTTTTCTTTTTTCATCACTCGTATCAAATGATATTTCGTTGTTTTTAGCTGAAATTTTAGTCGAAATTTAGACGAAATTTTTATTAGCATATACTAAGAAGTTTACGGTTAGTTGTTCATGAATAGAGAGAAACCTACACTCACTAAAAAATAAAGCGTAACAGAAAGCAGGGAGCACAGAGATGATGCTCATCAAGCAACAATGATCAGCCGCTCTCCGCTCACGAAAGCATCACGATCGGCAGCAGGGCCCTATTAAAGCGCGCTGTGCAACGTTTTGCTTAGCTTTATCCTGTTCTTTTTTTCTCTCTTATAAAAAGATCTATGTTAGTAAAGTGCACATAGAAGTACCATCTTTTTTTTCCTGAAAAAATAAATGGGATAGTGCAGCGCATTGTGTCGTATCAAGGAGATGCAACAGCAAAAGCTGCAGTTGTGACTTGTGCTATGTTCGGCGACGGACGAGTAATTCCCGGAATCTTACCTGCAATTTATTTCGCAATTGAATGCTTATACGCATCCCTTGATATTTAAATTTCCGCTCTCCATTCATTGCCTCAGGTTTTGTCGCTAAACTTCTCGTATTCTGTGGACAGAGATCTTCCTTATGCCTGCTTTCCCGAAATTTTTGTGCCATCAGTAATCTTCATTTCAGCGTGATCAGTCCCCTTCCCCTCTTCAAAGAAACCTTGCCCACGCAACAGTTTGATAACAATGGTTAATAACAATAACAATTTCGCAGGAAAGAAACGGAAAAAACGCGCAGAGATTCGAGAACTGGAAGCTGACATGTGTGTGAAACAGAATATAGAAAAGAAACAAGGAAACGAAAAACTAAAGAACCCGAAAGAAAAGGAAGTAAAAGAAGTTAAACAAAGTAAAAGAAAACAAAACGGGTATAACTAGAGGATATAGGATATAGTGAGTCAATTATAACAGAATGAGATGAGGCCGTTCGGTGGTAGTTGGAAAGGTGGTAGTTCACCAAGTCTACTTTTGAAACAGGAGAGTGCTGAAGCACTGACAACGCTGACAGAAAACTAGTTGCAGCGGTTATTTAAACGGTTTGCAAAAGAGTCTTAAACGGGTGACGCTTTTCAACGTTGTTTTCGTAACTGGAAGTTACGTGCACGTTTTGATTTCGAAGAAGTAAAAAAGAGATTGCTGATGAAGCAGTACTGTGTTTCACTCCGCTCTTCTATTGTTTCGATCAGATTACTGTTATTCCACGTCATCCATCGAAAATTTCCCAAACGGAGCTAAACTCGTACTAAGTAGAACCAAGATCGGCCAAACTCATACGAGCTCGACCCAAAGGAGAAAAGGATCCGATTCTCCTGAATATTTCATTGCGCAGAGTCCAAAAACTATTTTGATGCTTTAGCCAAGGAAGAGCTACGCACGGTTCCACCTTCACTAACCGAAATGATGGCTTTGCTGAGGCGGAACATAGCATCTATCTAAAATTTTAAGTCACCACTAAATTACTAGCCCCCTAAGTTCAACATTTGGTCGCCACGTATAGGGGGTTGAGGAGAAAGGAGGGAATGGGGAGTGGGGGAAGGGAAGAGAGAGCATGGGGACGGTGTGATGTAACGTTGAGCTAAGTCCAACCATCAAAGGGATGATTTATCCTTCTTTATATCAACAAGAGAGAGCGAAATTCGAGAGCTGCATACGGTGTGCAACAGTTGTTTATATCGAATCGAATCGAATCGAATCGAATCGAATCGAATCGAATCGAATCGAATCGAATCGAATCGAATCGAATCGAATCGAATCGAATCGAATCGAATCGAATCGAATCGAATCGAATCGAATCGAATCGAATCGAATCGAATCGAATCGAATCGAATCGAATCGAATCGAATCGAATCGAATCGAATCGAATCGAATCGAATCGAATCGAATCGAATCGAATCGAATCGAATCGAATCGAATCGAATCGAATCGAATCGAATCGAATCGAATCGAATCGAATCGAATCGAATCGAATCGAATCGAATCGAATCGAATCGAATCGAATCGAATCGAATCGAATCGAATCGAATCGAATCGAATCGAATCGAATCGAATCGAATCGAATCGAATCGAATCGAATCGAATCGAATCGAATCGAATCGAATCGAATCGAATCGAATCGAATCGAATCGAATCGAATCGAATCGAATCGAATCGAATCGAATCGAATCGAATCGAATCGAATCGAATCGAATCGAATCGAATCGAATCGAATCGAATCGAATCGAATCGAATCGAATCGAATCGAATCGAATCGAATCGAATCGAATCGAATCGAATCGAATCGAATCGAATCGAATCGAATCGAATCGAATCGAATCGAATCGAATCGAATCGAATCGAATCGAATCGAATCGAATCGAATCGAATCGAATCGAATCGAATCGAATCGAATCGAATCGAATCGAATCGAATCGAATCGAATCGAATCGAATCGAATCGAATCGAATCGAATCGAATCGAATCGAATCGAATCGAATCGAATCGAATCGAATCGAATCGA
Source organism: Toxocara canis (assembly GCA_000803305.1). Lineage (NCBI taxonomy): Eukaryota > Metazoa > Nematoda > Chromadorea > Rhabditida > Toxocaridae > Toxocara > Toxocara canis. The sequence continues at coordinate 2,746 of JPKZ01001432.1, read as the reverse complement.
ATCGAATCGAATCGAATCGAATCGAATCGAATCGAATCGAATCGAATCTATTAGTTAGTCGGTAAGCAAGGATTACCTTTACGACAGTACATAAGTGATAAGAAGACATAGTCAGATACAAAAGACACAAACATATACAAAGAGATACAACCGTAATACAGAGTAGATTTATTTTCACGATATGTATATCATTGAATCGAGAATCTTTCTCTTAAATTTCTCCAAACCATCTCTTCTTCCGAATCTGAATCTGGTGAAATTCGGAAGAGAAATTCCTCCGAATTTCTCTTCCGAATCTTCCGAATTTCTCCAAACCTTATTTTCATATCTAGCTCTCCTCTTAGAGATATTGGAAATTTTACCAAAATAGGCGCCCAACATTCGAGTGAGCAAATTTTGGTACTAATCAGAGCGTGCGACAAGAGTGAATCGTTGGGAACCACGAATAGGAAAGTCAACTAACCACCTATCCGTCTATTAGTTACTTTACCGTACTTAATCATTTCTGCAAAATGTCAAGGATAAATGAAGAGGACTGCATGCATTGCCAGCAGTTTGGTTCTGCTTTTCCACTGTTTCGAAAATAATTGTGATTTCAGTTCGATTATAAAAGAAGGACTACGGTGGGTTTTTATCAGTTTAGTTCATCACCTTTTAGGTCGCCACACCATTATTCTTATCCAGAAGTCTTCAAATTCCTCATATATTACTAATAAATTTTGTGGCGTTAAGGATAGCACAAAAACCGGTATGGATGTTGCACTATTATCACATGACGCTTTTACGCACTTATCATCGCATTAAAAAAAATGTTGGCGCGGCCTCAAAAAATTGCAACATTACGAATTTTTGCCTTGATTAATGTGTGTATGCGTAGTACACTCAACTGCGAAACTGCTTGATGAACAATTCTGTGCAATGACAACGTTCGAACTTTATTCGTAAAAAAGGCCGATTTGCCATATGGCCGTTCGGTTAAAGTGAGTGAGCACAGCAACAAAAAAGGTCTTTCGCCTCTTTCTTAAATAAGATCGCAAATTTTTTGCATACTTGTTTTAAATCGCTTCCTATTGTGCAAATACTCTGACGTGTTCGTTGGGAGAGGGGAAGGGAGAGGGGAAGAAGGAGGTAGAGAGGAATTGATGTGCTCATAGCTGCGCTTATCCTTCTATTTTTACACATTTAGATATCCCATGAAAACGCAAGATGGACAAGGTCGAGTTTCTGAAGTTAAGCTTGATGAAGTGGAGAAAAAATTTAAAATACTAAGACCAACGGGTCTCACTTTCGCATCCCCTTTAACCATTCTGCATTTTCTAAATTCCTAGACATTGAGTTATTTCGTTTTTTGCTCCTAAACGCATTCAGTAGCTCTCTGTGTTGATCGTTTACTTTTATCGTAACTGTAACCGAAATGAACCATCATTATTTCGCTTATTCTAGAAATAATTAACTTAATGAAAATTAGCTTACTGAATCAAGCGTCATCGTCCGGAACATACATAAGTTGATCGGACAGTACATATTTGCACACCAGTGGTGTTAGGTTCTTTCCTTCGGCATTGTGAGCAATGTAATTCAAAGGTGGGAAACAGTTCTGTTGAAATGCAACTGTCGAAATTTTTTCATAATTTTTTCTCTTTATGTTGGTAAATTTATGTCTATGTCTAAATTTATGTCTAGCTTATGTCTTCAACCGCTTTATGTCTAAATTTTCCCCTTTATTAACGGTACGATTCAGCCGTTTCGGTCTCGTTTTCTCTACTTTAGCTGTGGTAAATTTAAGACACGGTATAAATAGCTGTACTAAAGTTAGAACAAGGTACAATTGGCTGTACTAAAGTTAAAACAAGGTACAAATGACTTTACTAAATTTAAAACAAGGTACAAATGGCTGCGCTAAGGCTAAGACCAGGTACAAATGGCTGTACTAAGGTTAAAACAAGGTACCAATGGTTGTACTAAAGTTAAGACAAGGTAGAAATGGCGGTACTAAAGTTAAGACAGGGTATAAACATTCAGTCAGTCATACTTCGAATCTCTTTCTTATCACTAACTTGATTTTTGCTGTGTTTAAAAAGTAAGTCTGCTCAGTCAATTTCTTATACTGAAAAATCGTTTTAGTAGCATAGTCATTCGCTTTAGCTTCAACTTGCTTCTGCAATAGGCTCAGTTTTTCTCTTTCACTTCAACCGTTTGTTTGTTACAGTCAGATTTCTTGAAATATAATGGAAGTTCGTACTGATTTGAATTTTCGTTGTACACAGACATTTGAGATGGTCAGTGTACCAGCTAATGTGATTCGCATCATCCCAAAAGCTTGCTTCTAAATATGTCCTGATCGTTAATGACCGCTTCAGTTATCTGTGCCAAAACTTATGGTCAACTCTCGTCCACTCTGTTAGTGGGCTAATTAGTATCTCTGATGTTGAATTTTCCTTTGCATTTCTTTATGAACAAAAATGATATACCTGCACATATATTCAATTCGGGCCATCTAGCAAAGCTGAATGTGCATTATAATAAAATCACTAATAATTTTCTTATGTTTTTAATCGAATAAACGGCGTTAGCTTTTACGCCGACCATATATTTGCGTTACAGCAACATGTTATATAGGGTTGCTACGGTTTATGTGACATTGTTTGTGCACGTTTATAGATGCCCTACCAACGGCTAGAAAGTACTGCATGAAAAGGTTGTTTCGCTCAGTTGATTTTGTCACATCTTCATCGAGTCCTCCACC
>JPKZ01001431.1:256385-272766 GCA_000803305.1 Toxocara canis | reverse complement strand
TCCTGTTCATTATCAAAATGCAATTTATCATTTTCATGCCATATCACAATTCTAAGGCCTTATTTATTCCGCATCGTAAAGACAACCAAAAATAGTTTCACTCTCTATCGAGAATATTTCATTTTGTGCAATATAAATCCGCATCTTCAGTCGCATAAAGCGCAAAAAAAACCATAGTTGCTTACTTACAAACGAAGAGTTGAGTCGTAACATATCATCCTAAATGCCAGATTTCGATGTCAGATAAATATTAACATAACTATGACAATATGTATCATGTCAGTTAGTTTTGTCAACTTTTTCTGCTATTACTACTATCGGATGCCCTAGGCGACGGTTACTGCTTTATCTAAAAGTTATATCCGTGAGCATGTTCGTTTCTTTCTGGTCAAAAATATGCGAGAAGCAATGCAATATGTGTCAAAATTGGTTTTTTCTCTACAGTGTGAGCAGGGCCGGAAATTACCAAAAGAAAACATCGTTTAAGAGAATTCTGAACAATGCAACGAAGGTATTAGAATGTTATTGATTTAAGTGGCAATCACTATTCAGTGATCCAAAAAAAACATTTTCGTTAGAAGAGCTAACAAAATGAATTTTAAGCGAAGAAATTGTTGTGAGCAATCGGGATGATAAAATTGCTCAGCTACATAACAATTATGTGGCCTGAGTTGGCGCTATTCCTTCGAAAACGAAACTAACATTTTTAAGCGCTCCGAGTTGATCACCAACTTCAACGATGCTTTTAACGACGACCACTCTTAATAAGATACAATTTTTAACGGGCATAAACATTGAGTGGTCACTAATAATTAGTATCTTTCACACATAACTAATTAGTGCGTATAGGGTATGCCTCGATTTTACCAAACCACGAATTGCTGCAGTTAATGCTATGCTGTTCACCTGCTTTTAGCTTCCAGAATTAAAGATACGTTTGCAAAGCGATCGTTTTGAGTCTGCGAACGTTTAGTTTTCAAGCTTTCATCTTCTTTAACCTCTTCTTATTGGCAGCGAAGGTGAATTCTAAATTCTCAAACGCAGTTCAGCTTCTTAAATGTTGTGCAGCCTAAGTGCAAAGGCTTGCTAAGAGCGTGGGCCACAGCCGGAAGATCAACATTTTGGCCACCGTTGTTCAAAGATTAACTATCGCTTCGACGATAACATTACTAGCACAAGCGGTCATAAATTTGTGTATTATTTGCTTTTTTCTTTTGAAATGGCCAAAGCGAGTTTAATAATTGATAGTCGCTGCCCTCAACATTGTACTCCTCTCTGCGATCTGCCAAGCTACAACCGTTTCCTAGTAGAGGAGGCTACTGCACTAGAAGTCCTTAAAGCTAACTTCATTTTCAACTTCATAAATAACTGATCATCGAAAATTAATTGGGCTCTATTTGAAACCAGTTTATTGGTACAAGTTAAGACGTGGCGATTAATGGCGGACCGAAATAATCAACAACCAATAACCTTTGTGGTAAAACCAAACCAAAGACGGCAGGTAATAAAACAAGCGAATGGTTTAGCTGAGTTGTTGATTTGGAAGCGTTAGGCGACTGAACGTTAAGCTGTGCGCGTGCGACGGAAGTATATAAATGCTTGCTTTTTTCTTTTGAAATGGCCAAAGCGAGTTTAATAATTGATAGTCGCTGCCCTCAACATTGTACTCCTCTCTGCGATCTGCCAAGCTACAACCGTTTCCTAGTAGAGGAGGCTACTGCACTAGAAGTCCTTAAAGCTAACTTCATTTTCAACTTCATAAATAACTGATCATCGAAAATTAATTGGGCTCTATTTGAAACCAGTTTATTGGTACAAGTTAAGACGTGGCGATTAATGGCGGACCGAAATAATCAACAACCAATAACCTTTGTGGTAAAACCAAACCAAAGACGGCAGGTAATAAAACAAGCGAATGGTTTAGCTGAGTTGTTGATTTGGAAGCGTTAGGCGACTGAACGTTAAGCTGTGCGCGTGCGACGGAAGTATATAAATGCGATGGACGTAAGCTCAAAAAGGGCGGCGCTGCTTGTATTGACGACTTTTGAAATAGCTGTTTCGTTCAAAGGGTTTATCGAAATAGCACTTAAAATTATGGCAGTGATTCATGGGTGATATGCAGGTGATTGATAGAAACAAGGAAAACATGACTGTCTGTGATACCTTTGTCCGATATGCACGCTCCGGTCAAACGTTAAAAAAATATTCTCTTTTTTATTTAAAATCACATGAAGTTCTATCGATTCATACGGCTTCCATCACCAAAAATACTGTCCGCGAAGACAGCAATGTAGCAGTATATCGTTCTAGCACCTTTCAATTTCGGGCGTACCAGTTCTAAGTGGGTTTTCGGTCGTGGTGTTTATGCGCTATCCTACTTCCATCCTTCCTCCCCTATCCCTCCCCTCCCCCTTGCCCTTAAACGTAGGCAGCGTAGAATGAGACGTATCAAGAGAGCAAAGACAGTCCGTACAAAAAAAAGAAATAAGCAATGTAGAATGCTTTATGCACTTTTGTCGAAATTTGGCATTCTTTGTCGACAATGGTTTTAAAAAAATACAACTCTGCATACTAATCGGGCTTCGGTGTTTGTGCCCAACTAATCACAAATTTGCATAATTTATAGCCCTCAAATTTGTGTACTTCTTTAGATGAAACGATGTATGCCACCTCGACTAGCATTATATGATTGGAGTTTAAGGAGTCGTAAACATTAGCAATCAGGTAATGCGATGACATTAGACATTCATTATTTGTGTACTTAAATAGTGATTTCTGTCAATTATATCCTGCTGTCCCTACCCCATCCACCTCCCTCTTTCCCCCCTCCCTCTCGCTCCCATGAAAAAAAGAAGGAGATAACATAAATTTTATAAAATTTCAAATCCTGTTGAGCATATGTGATATTTTATTATTATTTTATAAACATTGAAAAAAGAATGCATAACTCTCAACGTACCAATGTCAGATACGGAAATGGTTAGTGTAGAGAACAGAATGCGCGGTGAGGAAAACGAAAGATACATCCTCGAATCTGTAGTGCCTTTGAGAATACAGCCTTGAAGAGTTCGTCAACCATTGTACCCCTGCATTCGAAGCATACTTGAGAAATTGTTTGGTCTTCCGATTTCTTTTTTTTTTTTTTGCGGAATGATCCGTTTTTTTCTTTTCATTTAATGAATCATCTAGCTAGGCTGCTACCAAGCTGCGAAGGAATTATAATATCCAACGGAAAATGAACGTGCTTTTTAGTACAGCAATCTCAACATTCGAGCATACATCGCAGATTACTACTTAAGTCATAGACCTCAAGAAAAAATTACTGCTGGCACAACAGTGACAAAAACTGAGCGCAGCAGAAAACCTGAAGAATCACGTGTTCGGCCATAGGCTATTTAATTCTTGGCTAGTTCAATCCTTTGCATCGGTCAGCCTGTGCGTGCATATGCTTTGGTTTCAGATTTTGATAGACGCCGGATTATGTGCTCCTATACTTCAAATTCGGCAGCTTGTCGCGCGACAACCGACTGCACTTTTTTGATCGTCTTTATTGAAAGCCGTGCTCACGGCATTGGTAAGCAAACGTAGCTAACCAAGAGGCAAGCTAAAAAGCAGCAAATATGGACAACTACGACTCTATCCTCAGCAAGGCCTCATCAGTGCCCTTCATGAAGTGCAAATACGGGCCAGAAAAAACTCGGAGCTCGTTGTTCACAAAGCTTCCTGATGAAGCAGCAACAAAGACTGATGATGGAAAGATGTTGCCACTCTATATTGATTCTTTCAGATACCGCAGAGGAAATCTTTCAACATCGAGTTAGTAAACCTGGCAAATCCAGCTCTATCAAAACTTGCTTCAAAGACAAATGCACTCCAATTCAGATTCTCTCTAGAACGCGCAGAAACTTCACCATCTTATAAGTTCTCCCTCGCTATAGTCGTACCTATCACAGTCGTATACAGCGCAAGCTTAATCTCGAATACTATTTTCCGGATTTTCCGGGAGAGCCAAACATCCAAACAGCCAAAGCTATGAGCCAAACAGAAGGGATGTTTTGAACGTGTACTACATGAATGACCATTTCCATCTCGTCACAAAGAGTGCGCCTGGCTTGGAAATCGACAACATCAACAAAAATTGTCCTTAAAATCACACGGATGGGAATGACACCAGTGACGTCAACTACGATCTATTCAGCGACGAGAGCATTTCTTCTTAGTGTGGATTGGCTCTCAAAACTAACAAATGCACCTCATGTCTCCATCAGAAAAAAAAACTGTTAGGACGGGCGATACAAAGGAATACAAGATGTTAGTTTATTACGGTCCCGAAGTCGTAAGTATCTTATTGCATCCAAAGAATTTGTACTAGGCAAAAAAATCGGTTCTTTTCAGTATGTCTCTGAGTGTTGGTTTCGTGCGGATTCACCATTGTTTGGATTCTAAATAGAAAGTTACAGTATAATTAATAGGTATATAAAGATAGATAACATTGGCAGTCATGGAGACCGATTGACTCTATGGACTGACTCTATGGATACGCAGTAACGGTTAAATTCACGAGGCTCACTTATGACGTTATAGCAGCTGGCTTCCCTTATGAAAAAATAATCATCCAAACTGGATTATCTATGATAGTTGGTGTCTTTCATGATACTTCTATATTTAACGTTTCTGAATCAAAAGATCACTGAGATCGGATTCTGCTTGCTGAGTGCTTCTCTGCCAATAAAAACCGATCTTTATTGGAGACTTCAGTGGTAAGGCTCAGAGACGGCAACTAAAACAATTCCTTTCTTCTCGAAATTTGCATAATTACCAAATCCAACATACGCGCATGGAGCGCACACTAGACGTCTGTATCTCATTTTCTTATACAATCATCATCAGCGGTACTTTAAGCAGCTTATGCTTTAGCGATCATCTTGCTTTATGCTGTGAATTTGGCGACTTTACTGACTTCATGTAAGGGAACAATGGGTAGGCATTCATGTCTCGGGACTAGCGTCACTTCATTTCTGAAAATTTCAACCAAGAACTAGAACTTACCCACCACATATAAATTAACATTAAAGTCCAATATAGTGACTCGGATGCAGCGAATGGAATTTTCTCTAAAGACCCGTTAGAAACATATAACTTGGTCACCCTTGTTGCAGTGACGAGAAGTGAAAAAGATAAAAACTGCCATCAGAAAGAGTTGATCAGAGCATGAAATAAGCTACTGAAGTTAAAAATAGCGCTTCCACTCAGAGAGGAAGCAGATCAGAAACGATTTTCATAAAATCTTTAATTTTGTCATGAGTTTGTGAAAACCATATTGGATTCGAAAATATAAGCGCATCGATTCTCAAACAAGACAAAGAGCAGAAGCTATATAGAAATGGTTAAATAGACTGCTTGGTCGTAACAACGACAACAACATGTTTAATGTTTCCGGTAAAAACCTAAATAATGACTTGATCTTTCTCAACCCTGATTCATAGTTTATCGATCAAAATGCGCTGACTGCGATAAGAATATCGAAACACTTAAGCTAAAGCCATTGAGCTGCTATTATATGTATATACACGTTTGTCAATTCTTACCTCGAATGCCGCGCCATGATCTGATTCGATCACCAGCAAACGCTTAAAGATGTGGGAACTTAACTTTATTCTGAATCTCTGCACGCTCTTCAACCGAATTATTACCACAGATATTATCCCTTACAACTGGAAAAATGGGAAATCATAAGCACACAACAGTTCCGGCGAGCTATAGGCCAACAACACTGTCGTCTTACTTGTCAAAATTCTTCAAGTTATGGCATTTACGACTCGATGTATCCTATTATCAGTGATAATTATCAGTGATAAATGGCATAAAATTATCAGTTTCAAGGTAGCTTTCATCGTAACCATTCAATGATCACAGCTCATTTCGAGACCAGCCATTTTATTTACAATGTTTTAGACAACTAGAAAATTGCTTATCGAGTACAATTTGATGATGGCGAAGCCTACGATAGCGGTAATCCGAGAATGCTCATATAAAAGCTCATCAGCGAACTCAACTCCAACCCTACACTGAACCTACCATTCAAAAACTTTCTCTGCAAACGTCAGGTAGTAAAATTCACCAATGGTGTTGTTTCCAACTTTGACGTTTTGAAATAAATACCCGTCAAGGTACAGTCCTTCGACCTTTTGTACTAGCTTCGCTTTTTTGCCGGATCTTAAATCAATTATTATAGAAGGCAGTGTAGTAATGCATGTGGATCACATCTAGCTACAGTAATTTTGCCAAGAGTAAGAACTCGAGAAAGTGTAGAAAGCGGTAAAAAATGACCTAGAGAAGGTTAACGAGTTTTTGGGTTCCATACAAATGAAGCTTAACCAAACCAAAACAACTATCACCAGATTTGGAACCAAGCACTTCTTTGACTTCACCAAAAAAGGCTCTTGATGAGCGAGAATCTAGAAGCTGGCATTCTTTGCAGCTTCTGAAATTGGTGACTGATCTATGACGAAAATATCTATTTCTGGAATCATTTCGAAAAAATTGACGATAAGCTACGCGCAACTCTACTCTTCCACCTCAGAAAGTTAGGCTCATATTTGCAAAACTGATACTGCCGTTTTCTTCGCTGAGGGCATTTTAATGCCGACAGTCAGAATTTTCTTTGCGATGAGAGGGATCGCGGCTAAGAAAGAGTCAAGATCCATAAAAAACGTAATGCTGTTCGACTTATCTACAACCTATGCAATTCATTACGTCAGGTTGTTCTTCAACAAGTTTAAATGGGACGAAATAGAAAAAGTCTCCAATAGCATATTGTAATCGATCACTGTTAAAGGCACAGCGGCAGCTACCTCGAGAACCTCACCTACGAAAAGCACATGTGGTAAAAAAAAACGAAAAGAAAAATATATAAATGAAAAATCAGACATTAATATGGGAGAAGGAGATTTGGGCATCATACGACAACTCTCTTCAGCCAGCCCTGATAAACTGATTGCTTTTCTTCTAGCATAGAGCTTCTCGCATGGCTATCACTTCTGATCTTGCTTTGTATCTCTCTTCCCTCCTATGCGATAATGTTCGATCATACACTAGTGCTATCCCTAGTCAACTTAAAACGCGCGTTAAAAGCATATCATACTTATCAATGAAAAAAAGTAAACCAAGTGAATTCAGTTTAATCGATCCAAACACATATATACGCCGGGATCCGAGCTGCCAGCAAGATTTTGCAAATGCATATTTGCAAAGGCGCATCAAAACATGAACTTGCAGCGGATTATTTGCGGAATACGGGTCGGTTTCAAACAAAAAAACCGGAAGCATTATTAGTTCTCCACGAATAAACGATAATGCAAGCTTAGGATATGACTAACGAATTAAATCTATTGATGGCATTGCTGCAATTGTATTCAAAAATTCATAATGGTTGATCGGATATGAATCGGAATTTTAGCTGAGGAAACCACTACAGAATTTTGTGGTGGTTTTCGCAGCCGAAAAAATTTTGCAATAATTATATTATTTTTTTGGGTCTTCCTCGATTACGGCTGGGCTCGCACGATCATTAATTAATTAGCAAGCCCATATTTCGACTGGAAAAAATAAAGCTTCAACTTTGACACGTTCCGTTTAAAAAAAATGCCAATTTTTTTTAAAAGAAAAAAAGCCGATGATTTGGAACTGACAGGCATCTGAAGAAGAAGGAAATTTGCAAAAAAAAAAGAGAATTGCAAAAAAGTTTTGAGACAATAAATGTGAAAAGTTTAAATTGAATTAGCCTACAATAGCTGACATCACAAGTTCAACATTTGCAAAACTTTTAATTAACGGCCTATAGCCAATATACATGAGCCAAATTCGGCGCCACGTTACGAAATGTCAACCGTAGTGATCGAATAGATGGCGAAAAGAGAAACAATTCGCAAGAAGTTAAAGGGACATTCGAATAGAATGGGAGCTTCTTTATTTTTCTCTGTAGCTCCAATATCTAGTTGCTTGGCATCGAAAATGTATGTGTAAAATATATCGGTCGGGGCTGAAAATATTGATATAGTGGACGTTGCGGGATCTGCTAGAAACCAGAAGTGAACAGCAAGCATTGAATGCTATAATTCGTTTGTAGCAGATCATCCGATCATCCACTACAGATTTTCTGAGCAAGACTTTCGGCAACTTATACGCTCGCTGTAGGATTCAGAAACATTCAATTTGCTTTGTGTATGGATATCAAGACAAAAGCGCTTCTGAGAGGTGCATAACAACGCAAGCCCATTACGGCATGCGCAAAATTTATTACCTTATTCCTACTCAACGTTCTTTTAATCTTTTGTTTTCGGACATAAAGCCGATAGAATGCGTAACGAAGAAGAGTTATTGCATTGAACTTTTCCTCATATCATAATGAATCATTCTAGGAAACAATATTGAGAAGCGCTCGTAAGGATGCATTAGACGTTCGAAAAAAACGCAATTCCTTTGATTTAACTCTTGAAATTTTCCAGAGAATTTTCACTCAACTTGACAAATGTGTTAATGTTGGCAAAAAAAACAAGATTACGCGACATAATTGGAATCTTAATTAATTATCTAATTATCGAAATCATGTTCTATTTTGCTTTGGAAGATGCTATTCGATAGCTGGTTGTTAAGCAGATGATATAGATGATGAAGAGGAGGGCTTATGAGAAAATGAGTAGTTGATTGAAGACGCTTTCTGGCTTTCGTACAAAAAACCGAAGAAAAATCGTTCCATATTTTTGGCGGAATGCTTTTACAAAAATGAATTGTCGAGCATAATCATAATGGGGTCGTTCACCATTTGTTAGCGACTGACACGATTTCATAACCAACGATACGTTCATGAGATCTGCATTTCCTTGCATTCATCATCGCTCGAAAGGGGTCCATTGGGAGTCTAACAATGTGGTCCCCAACATCATTTTTGAGAGTATCAGCGTTTAACATTCTTCTCATATAGCTGTTTTCGAGTGTTTCAAGTCCAACTAATCAACGTAAGCTTGAACATTGGAAGATTTGGAACAAAATGAAAAGTTGAATACAACGAAAATTGCAAATAAAAATTAAGAGTTATCACCACAAGGAATCCTTTGCATTTTTTAAAGCTTTTTATCAGTTTCTGATTTTGTTGAGCGATGGAGGAACGGAAGTTTGATATATCTCAAAAATTCCAATCTGCCTTCATCACAACAAATATACCAGCAAATCAATCTTATCGTCTCGATATTGAAAAGTACAATGAATATTTTTATTTTATATTCCGTTTTGTCAGAGCGAATAGTATTTGCTCGGTCGCACTCGAGAAATCCCCCTTCGCTTGACGTGACAAAAAAATGACACTCATTTCCGTCTTCATGAAACTGTTTGTTTATACCACTGCGAATTTTTATGTTAAAAACGACACTGGGCCGTGATTCAGTAGAAGAAAAAACTGCGCGATACGGCCTTAAAATCGTCCACTTTGACGGTTGTGAACTTTGGGGCTATAGGGGGCTCTATAAAAAGTCATACTGTATTTGTATATGTATGTTGATTTGCGATAAATAATATTTGGGATTTGACTTGTAGCTCGACTGCTATGAAATGAAAAGCTTCTCCTTTTTTTCCGGAAAATTAGAGCATCACAAGGGAAATGGTATCTTTTTTCTCGCGTTCATCTTGCCTTTTCAACATGATTTATTCGCTCACATTAATTTTTTTTCTTGACGTGCCGAGCAATTTCGGAAAAGAGGCGAAAAAATACAAAGGCGTTCCGACTGCTAACAGATTCATTCCATCGGGGTAATGCAATCGGATATATTATGGGTATATTATCTTGTGATTTACATTTCTTTTAAAAACTGTTTCGACATTGAAGAAAACTGAAAGGTGTAGGATTTTAGTTTTAAAAAAATGATTTACAGCTTACAATACAACAAAAGTTGTTAGTGATTCAATGAAAAATTGCACTATGCATTCTCTAAGCAAGAGTTTTAGTAAAACTGCTGGTGCAAAAATCTGTGGTGTAAAAAATGACAAGAACGAAAAAAAAAACGGAATGGAAAAAATATTTCGCTTGTAGTTTCCTTAAACTTGTGGGGCATTCCGATCACAATACAAGCAATAAGATGAGAACAATAAGTGAGTGCAATAAAGAGAATAATTAAATTTCTTAATCGTCGAATTAGAAAAAAACCATAGAGGTGAAAATCCTCAAATAAAATATACGCTAAACGTGACTTAAGATACCTCTATTTTTTGTCATTAAGGCTATGCTTTGTTTCTCTATAAAAAGCTCGCAAAATTTTCAATACCATTTAAAATTTGCAAAACCGACACAAAAACCATGGCATTTTTTTTGCCAAAATGAGCAGAAAGAAATAAAATATACGCTAAACGTGACTTAAGATACCTCTATTTTTTGTCATTAAGGCTATGCTTTGTTTCTCTATAAAAAGCTCGCAAAATTTTCAATACCATTTAAAATTTGCAAAACCAACACAAAAACCATGGCTTTTTTTTTTGCCAAAATGAGCAGAAACTTGAGATCGAATTTCCGGTGAGAAGTGGACTAACCAACAAAGGTCATCTAAGATCTATTTGTGCATCTGTAATTCAATATCTTTACGTATATCGGTAACATAAGTTTATCTACGCATGCATTTAACGTATGTTTACGTGTTCGTTAGCTTAAGGGTGAGTCATTTTGCGTGTTCCCGGATGGTACGCAGTCAATAGCGACGTTTATCAGCAAGTTATACTAAATAAGCAGTGGGGTTGATGGAGGCAAACACCAACACTTTAAAAAATATCACAACGCGTACGAGTGACTCTGCGTCGAAGCGAGTACGGTCCACCAACGCATAAGACCGTTATCATCCTGGACTCATGCCCATCTCCATGCTTTGAGCGCAAGTGTGGGTTGGTGTAAAACTAAAATCGAAAGTTGGAAAACCAAAAAAAAAAAACGGAAAAAGATGTATGGGTATCGCGAAACTTCCAGTAAAACATCATTTCTCGACCATATGCTTAAATGAGATATATCAGATGGACGCAGCCATGGAAAAGAGGTTGGCAATCGGATAGGACTGTTATAAACGAAAATCGCTAGAAACTTCTCACGGTAGAAAAAAAATCGACCAGAAACTGTTGCAGAAAGATCTTCCTTCTTGCTTCCATGCATACTCCTTCGATACAAGAAAAATGTTGGATAATAGCGCACAGATGAATCAATTAGGATAAGAATATCCACCCACAAAATGTGGGAACGCTATCACTGGACAAGTACGTCGACATATTCAATTCACAATTACGAGGAATCCAGGCTGAAATCATCAACGACCACGCTAAATTAGGTGATCAAAGAAGCTTCCGGCGAAAATAGTAAGTAAATGAAAATGGATAACTACAGACACATTTGTAAATAAAACAAAAACAGGAAACACTGGAATTATGGTTGGGAGAGAAGTAATGACTATGCGCATGAGACGCGAGAGTATCTCGGCAGAGGCTACTCGCTCAACATAAGACAGAAATAGAAACCGAGCACTAAAAATCACTGAAGCGTATACTTCAGCTTGATAAATCGACAACGATGGAAATGAGCTTTTTCGGAAAAGTTGTAAAAGTACCCCCAAATGAAGTTGATTAACTCAATCTTTCGAGGTGACTGTAATGTCATGACGGGCCTGCTTCTATTATTGCTGGCATAGTCGCTTGAGCATTATGAATAAAACCTGAAATGCAAACGGTTCGCAAATATTAATGTTCGCTAAGCATCGCCATCTGTGTGTGATGAACACTGCCTCCGTCAAAAAAAAACCTAAACATCAGTAGGCCTCGAGAAGTCCAGTTCAGCAAACATTTAGCTATACTGACTAAACAATATCAGATACCATGAGAGTTTTATGAACCGTTTGATCATCAGTGGAACTGCTATCGCATTCAGCTATGACCATAGGCTAGTGTGGCCCATCAGCTATAGCATCGTCGAAAAAATTCAAAAAAAAAAAGCCACATGAAAAAGCAACAAAAAAAATGCGACGTAATACGGTCACGAAAACACTCATAAGAATACTCTTAAGGAGAATCCCTTTCATTCAACACTTCTAGTTGAATCATAAATCCGTGAGGAAGAAATCGACTCGAACTGTGGTTGAACTTTGAAAAAAAATGGCGAGTTTTCTAGATTTGCGAAAAAACAACAAAAAAAACGTCGAATATTTTCACCGGAAGCAATACGGATCATAGCTGTGAAGGTTTGTATGGAATCTTAACGTTTGATCAGAAAATGAATACGTGAGCATCTTCATAAGAGAGATGAGAACGAACTGTGAAGACTGACGACTGTAGGCAAAGAAAACTATGAGAACCATTTGGAAAAGAAATAATACTTCAAAAAGCGCGACTAAGATATTTGCCTAAGGCAACAAATTCCGAGAGCAGTGAGAGAGAAAAAAAGGAGCGCTGAAGCCATAAACTGCATAGATGAAATATAAGCAAAATTCTATAACGATCTACACTCTTGAAGTGCCATGGTTATGGGAACTTATTTCATGGTACAGCATGAGAAGCTTGCCTGAGTATTGAACGATAAATTGAAATCGGTGATGGTACATCTCTAATCTCGTAGATATACTGGGAAAGAAAGCATTCATACAGAATATCTCAAATGACGTGCCACTGTTCCAAATATTAGCAGTGCTCTTGAGCAGTATTGCAACTCGAACATCTAGAAAAGTTTAACGACAAAACTGGAAGAGTGTATCTATAGCAATATCCATTGATTGGTCATACTGTTACCCCACACCTACAAGATACTTATGTAAATAATTAAAAGCGATCTAATTAGAGGCTGGAATACAGCAATGAGCTCAGTATAGGCTTATTCTGGCCCAGGGTATGCCATAATCAGCAACTTCTTACATGACGTTCGTCATTTGTTGGAGAGCCGCAATGAATACGAAACGCTTATTAGTCTCGTTTTCATAGATGACAGCAGAATATTTCATTCACTGGAAGACATCGCATTTTTTAGTGCACTAAGCAAATACCAAAATATAGATATTGCTGTTGGAATAATTCTCTAGCACATGTCACACCAGGACCCAACTTCAGAAATCGTCGAACGATCTCGGTGTTCAAATGGGTGAATGATGGTGGCATAATCTCTCCGATGTTCATGTTGCGAAAACGTTGTAAGCAATAATGTTCAACGAACCCAGCTGACATGATCGCATCTATATCTACCGTGAGCGGAACGGTGCGGGCTTCTCATAAACATGGCGATAAAGCTGTGCCAATAATTGCTACAAATTCGCCAAAGATTGAGAAGAATTGGGGTCGAGATGAATCTTTCCGGAACAAACTGAATGTGAAGTTAATTGTGATCATAGCTGACTACTAGTATCGAAGAACAGCTTATCGAGAGAGAGTGACAAGCTACATGTATTTTGACAGCCAGCTCGCGTTCTTTGCCCACGCCGATGACAAAGCAGCTGGCAAAGAAAGCGCGCATCATAGAGCGCTTTCAAGAGAGCTTAAGTGTCCTTGACCAATCAACGGATGCTCAATAAGCCGAATATGTTTGATTCAGCTATCTGCCATATGAAGAGAACTACTGATGAATGACAATGACAAGTGAAGTAGAAAAAAAAACAGCGATGACATGGAATATCATGGAACCGAGAATAAGCAAATCTCAAACATTTTCTCTAAAGAAATCCGCTTATCTAGAAATTTCTTGGAGGTTGTCAAACAAATGGACAAGGACTTCATACAGACAAGAGCTGGAACGCCCCAGTATACCATTTGGAGACCCTTCCATCACCGTCATCTCCATCCCTCCCCTCCCCCTTCTTAACATTTCATATGGAAACGCCCTTTAAATAGATTGCGAACACACTCGACGGATCGGATGGACATATACGCTCATAGAGGGTCTAATACCATGGTGTGCACTTGCATGGATGCGAACGACTGCAGGCACAAGCCGAATCGACTTCGCTGCCCTAAAATATCTACATCAACAATAGTCTCGCAAGAATTTTATTGAATAGTTGCTACCACTGTTGATACTCACTTTAAAAATTATCATTGCTATTTTCCAAAATTTTCTTACGTCTTATCGAAAAATTCATAACGCGAGTTATGTCTAACAAATATATGGTCAGCAATATACCGCATCGAATCATTAAATTGAGAGCATTTAAAAATGAAATTATTGAATTTCTTTGTATTTCCTGTCCATCTATATCATTTTTCATACTTTGTAATCCGTCTAGAAATTCATGAGCCTCATTAAAATTTTGTTTTAGAACTCTTAAAAAGCTATAGATCATAGTCGCTGAACTTCGACGATGAGTTTTTGCTTGAATATCCTTTGTTGAAATACGAGCACACATATCGGCATAGCAGAATGGTGCAGTAATGCGCTTGTGTGAAGTTGAATATCGTATAAAAGTAAATGCATAATTAGTACAGCTAAAAACGACGAAAAGCGTAATTAATATGATGAAGGAAATAATACTTGCGAACGAAAACGGTGAGTAGCGCAATTATTTTTAGAGAGGTTCCTTTCCGGGTATAAATCGCTTACTTAGCAAGCTTGAGTGCCGCCCGAAAAATACCTCTTCATTTTTTTTGCTTCCGAATAAAACGAAATCCAGAATAACGAAATTCGCCTTCTTTTTTATACTGCTGCATCGAACAAGTCTGCTAAACAGCTCATTATTTTTTATTTGCATCGGCAATATTTGTGTATAATTAGCATCTCCCTGGCTAAAGCGCATTCAATTTAATTAGTAGCTTGCGATCAGTGTTCCGTTTTATTCTGTCATATCTACAAACATATGCGTGCATATCGCACTTTTCAAGAGAAGTCCTCATAAAATTTTTTTTCAAGAAAACTTTTTCAAGAAATGAAATTTCAAGAGAACTTCTCAGAAATTTTTTTAAAGAAAAAAAATTTCAAGAAAACTCCTCATAAATTTGTCTGATTGTTGCATTGTTTGAATAGGAGCACAAATGTGACAGCCGTAATTAAATTAAGCTTAAGCAAAAACTAATTAGACCCAATGCTTGAATCAAGCAAGCTCATGCGTTTGCGGAAAATGAGTTGTTGTTCCAACTGGAAGAAAAAAATGGCTTGAATTTCGCCTCATTTTACACACGGTTGCATCTCAGTCGAAATTTCTCGCCGATCTTTACCGTTATTAGTGAAATTCAAAGAATGAATTCAAATTGTTGCTGACCGAACATGTTACTTCAATTTATTTTTCGTATTTGCACAATGGGCGGGCAGTAACTCATCGGCAGAGCTGACGGTTTGTGTGCGGAAAGACCTGGGTTCGATTCCTGGCTGCTTACCCGACGGATCGCCAACAGGCTGATCACCAGGCATCCCGGAACTGGTCAAAACAATCATGCGTGGGCGTGGTTGTCAGCTGCATCGATACGGGAATCGATGAAATTAGAGCTTCCTTTGCATCCCTTTGCATTCACTGAATACTATGAAAACAAACAGTGCTGTTTGTTTTTAACTACGGTCGCATTTTGAAGTCAACTAGGTACTATTAGATGAAAGACGTATAATGAAAATCATTGAAATGAAGTACCTCAATATACTCCTCTATTTAGTACACATAATTTTGATCCCTCTCAAATTTAGTCACTCCTTAGAGATATCAGTTCGAGAAGCCTTTTCACTAAAATTTCATTCCTCTTTTCAATAAACTCCCGAATATTGCGCCACCGAACTGAAATGCGTTAACCTATGGGAACTCGAAATCAAAGGAATTAAGGGAGTACATTTGCTTACCTTCTCTCATTCATTGTTAGTTGTCGATAAGCTCCATGCGATTTTTGCACTGATCGCAGCATTTTCCCTAACAGGAAGTTAAGTCCATTCAAATGATTAAATTCTATTAAGTCCATTCAAATGATTAAATTCTATGTTGAACACAATACGATATTATTTTCATGCAGAAAAAGATTAGCGATTAGATTAGGTGATCTGATTCGATGAAGAAACTGACTAATTAGTTTGCCATAATTGAATATTCCAGTTAGAAAACTCATAAACAATAAGGAGAACTAATAAAGAAAATTTTTATGCACAAAAATTAAATTTATTATCTATAATGAGTTTCTTGAGCTATCAACGGAAACGATATCTACAAACACGTTGATGTGTGCCTTTTAGAAGCTAAAAAAGTACATATATCGAATGATTTAAAAGCAGCATAGCGTACGCTGATTAAAGAATAAATGAAATAAAAGTAGAACGTTAGTAGTTTATTTTTCACTCTTAATCTCGTTAAGTATAGCTGTTATAGGCGGATAGTTATCACATCTCATGACTACTGCCATTGCAGATTTG
>JPKZ01001431.1:218424-239363 GCA_000803305.1 Toxocara canis | reverse complement strand
ATTTATGTCTTTAGAGAGTTTTTCCGCTTTTCTGAATCTCTCTCTGTCTCAGTCTGCGCTGACCCAATGTCAAGAAAAAAAAAAAGAAACAAAAGAAAAGCCTGCAAATAGTCTTCGCTCTTCTTAAACTCAGCATTTACTGGCAATAAGTGGTTAGCCTTTTATTTCAGAAAACAACCTAGTGAATTCCTTTTAGTTTTGCATAAAATTCTCCAGTCGCGGTCAGACGACTTGACTAATCGCAGTGCTGGGGGATTCATGCATGCATCCCATCAACTAAGCGATATACAGGGTCACTTTTGAATCAACGGATATATTTCACTTAACGCACCATGCAAATGTTCACATTTGCACTCATACAGCGTTGATCTGATTTCCAAAACCTGATGTCGCCGCGATATTACTTACCTACTAAATCGAATTGAAAACCATCAGACAAGAGTAAACGTTATCGTGGTGATGAATAGAAAATTTGTAATCACAATCGATAAAAATCTTGATAAACTTCAGTTGTCTGAGGCAGGCGAAGTGAGTCAAAGCGCTTATGGGCAGCTCATAGTAAGCTGTGAACTAAATGGTGATATTTTGCTGCTCTCTCACTAATGTTGCTCATAACAACTCTTAACTGTGATGATCAAGAACGTTACAAATAGGTGCAGAAGTATATGGTATAAATGGTATAAAAGGCATGAATGGTATATAAGGTATAAATGGTATGAATGGGAAAAGTGACAAGCTTAGCTCCGTTAAAAATAAAAAGTTCTTATGTTGTGCTTTACGTTTTCACAATGAGTACAATGAAAACAAAGCGCATTTCGTTCGCAAAGGTGAGAATGTTTTGCTTAAGCGGATATGTTTATCGAGAACCGTTTAAATGAGAACGACAAAAGGACATATTCGAAGGTCACCGTATCTATTGCTTTCCCATTGCTTCACATAATATTCACTTAAATGTTAAGTGAATATATACATATACATATACATATATATCTGCGTCACTCTTAACTATTTAGAATGACGCAGATACATATGTATATGTATATATTCAGTAATATTTCAGTAATAGTTAAGCGTGACACAGACATATATGCGCTAAGTCAGAGAACACAGAAACAAATATTCAACGCTATAAAACAGTACCGATGCTAGCTAACGACATTTCGGCATTATCGTCTCTTATAACAGTACAATAAAAATTAGGAGAGGAGGAGGGGGGGAGGGGGTGAGGGTTAAGAAGGAAGATAGTGACTTTTATCGATCATTTCAAAACAGACTGTAATGGTATTCTTTCGACTCATCCATTTTCGACAATCCTATTCCTCTTGTATCAGCTCATTAAAGTTGTCATCAAAAATAACGTTTAAAGGCTTGAGACGAAAATCAAAATTGTTTGTTGGCAATGAAATCGTTTAAAGCATTTCTACGGATCAACTAAATAAATCGCTAAAATTTAATGGAAGTTTTTTTTTTTGAAAAAAAAAGAAGGCTTACGTCTAAAAAAATTTCTCTATTTTGAACGATTCCAACCAACAATATTTGAACGTAGACATCAAACGATTCGATGAAACTTTAATAGGATTTTGAGGTTAGCTTAGCGCAATCCAATTTTGTTGATAGCGAAAATGTAATGAACGATAGTGGAAAAAAATTGGCGATTTTTTTTTTTCGCTTCAAGTTTTGCAATCTTAATTCAAAATATTAGCGATTTATGAAACTCTTATGCTCATCGATCGAACGAATACGATGCGAGAGCAGTTGATAAGTTCATGGCCAAAAATACGCCTCACGTATTATCCGTATCTATCAATAATTCAACGATCATTTGAATTGTTCGACCTAAAACATAATTACATTTGCATATTATGAAGTAGTATCGTCATGTAAACTTGTTGAAATATTCAAATTTCAATTATCCTAAGAGCAACTAGTAATTCAACGAAAAGCCCTTAATCAAGTTCTTTTTCTTTTTCAAAATTTTATTTTTTTTTTCCAACAGAGAAAAAGTGTCAATCGAAATGAGAATTATTGCACTCAATATATATGTGCTATTTGGCGTGCAAAAGCGAAGTGTTGAAGCGTAAGTGCAAATGCGTGGAACGAAGAAAGATATCTGCTGCCTATTAGGGCAAAACGATTGCATCTATAATATCGAAATGCATGCGAGAAATAATGCAAGCAAAATGATATTCAACAAATGCTTTATGATCAAAATTTATTCTCTCTTTTTCTTTTCGTACTCAACGCCTGAGGCAATATATGTGCGTTTTTGTGACGTCTTTGCACGGTTTCGTCGTTTAATAAGAAGCAACTTAGCCAACCTAAGCGTGCAAATGAGAAAAAAAAGTTTAAGGCACCATTTAAAAAAAATGTAGTTTAAGGAAAAACCGATTGCTGAGTTATATAAAGAGCTTTCGTTTTCTTGTCAGGCTTCACAGCATTTTGGCATGTTTCTCAAACACAGGTGAGCTATTTGACTGCTTATACGGAGGCGGTTCTATGTTGCTAAATTTCCTCTCATTAACGGCAATTGGGGCTGTAACCATATTGAGCATTTATGATGAGTTAGAAAAACGCAAAAACAGAAAGAATGCGTTTACGAAAGAGATGCAAAGCACGGCTTATAAGTGTAAGCATTGCTTACGTATACGACGACTTTAGCTTTTTCAGTTTTCCATAAATCGCAATAGAAATAATAGAAATATACGACGAGGTGACATATGAATTTACAATGAACTGATTTAAGCTTAAATATAATTTGAGAGAATTTAAAAAGACGGCAGATTTAATTTGATGAGTATGCCTGTATAACTTACGTCGTCAATAGTGATTCACAAATTGAACAGCGTAACGTTTCACAAAGTCATTAATGAGATTTTTAATGAAGAGCGCATTTCTAGCGAGCTCCTCACATGTGTGCAGTTTGCTTTAATTGCACATGTAGCTTATAAGTTCGATAAGCTACGCCCATACTGTCATTACATATGCCTTACCGATTCTAAAATAAATTTCCAGACAACGTTTTTCGAATTCATATCTGCATATTAATGAAGTACACTTTGATGTCTGGAGAACGGGCGTGCAACCAAACGAAAACTCAACAAAATCTTCACATGCCATTAGTAGGTCATTATAAAAACCGAAAGTTGCTTACCTTATTTGCGGCATTTGTAAATTATATATTTCCATTGGAGATCATAAAGGAAGGATAAAATTATCGTTGATGCCAGGCATGCTTATTTGACGCAAAACTTCGAAAGGAAAAATCGCCATTTTTAGCTAAAAGATCTGTATCAAAGATCGCAAGTTCCAATGGTTTGCAAAAGCATTGCAAAATTTTTTGCATTGTTGCAAATATCTTGCAAAAATTTTTTTGCAAACATTTTTGCAGAAAAAAATATGTATTTCCAAAATATTATAAATAAGGCCTTATAATGGCGACTTATAATATTGGCGAAACAACTCGGGTATACTCGTTCGTTGACGGTTCTCGTAATCGATCTTATACGACCGCAAACAATTTCCAAATTTGAAGCATTGATGCTTAAGAGGTTGATGAAAGCTAGAGAAGCGAATCACAACAAGTTCTGTAACAAAAATATTCCTACTTCACAAAACGTCAATGCTCAAAAATCTCTTGCTCATCTTTATATTTTTTTCTTTGTTGCATGTACTTGGCTAATAGTTTATGCATATTCTGCCTAATTGCTAGTTGTTATTAACTCCTTGGCAGTGTTTTTTTAAAAACTGGTTCTCAAATTTTCTAGGCACAGTATCGATACTCGGATGAACGGGAATAAACTCAATAACGAAGATCGTCAATGCAATGTGCTTTGCAAAACAAAAAAAAAAGCATGAACTGCAGTAAGGCTAACGCGCGATCAACATCGAGAACTGTCACCATTATCCGTTTAATGTCCTCACTGGCCGATTTTAAACTGCAAGAAGGAATATAATGAATAAGTGAAAATGAGGGCCCAGGTGATGGATGACATGATAGGCGCTTTGGAAACTCACCATCAAACTAGAGGATTTCGTAAACGCCTCTCAAACGATGAAATCTCAGGTGTTCTCTCACTCGACTGCAGGTTCAAGTCTTTAACTAGGCGTTTTTTTTGTGGCCGGATCGGTCGATTATGCAGATCGACGCGATCGGTCGATTATGCAGCTGGATCGATCGTAAATGCGTGCGAACCTTTCGCCCTCTCGAAATGAATAACTCGTCCCGTGATCGGTGGAACTGGTTCGAAATTAGAAATCGAAGATGACAGCTGAGGTACAATGTACCTGCAAAATTTCATGAATCTCGTTTTGATGGTTTCTGAACTGAAACGAGCGCGGACATATGGAGACATGCGCATGCTTACACATTGAACACACGCATGCAAAGGGTCATGGTGTCGCCATGATGCGCTTTACAAATTGCAAAGTTGCGAAAGCGCATAACAGCGAGGGACAATCGTTGCTGGATGTTGTGTTCTGGGCATAAACCATCCGATGAAAAATTCACTCAAATGAACGTTAAGATAAGAATATAAGAGTCGCACTTCTAGATCACCAGTGTGTAGGCAATGCTGTTTTGACAATGAATTCGTCGTTCAGTACAAAAAAGAAACTTTTGAATCGATGCAGCATTGCTGAAAGTTAAAAGGCAGTTATTGTGAGCATGAACGACGAATCACACAGCAGCTATAAGGAAGTAAGTCAAGTCGAACTGAAGTACACTTCTCGCGTGACTGCATCCCATTATGTACTGCCATACACAAATGAAAGAGTAAAGCAGTTGCAGTTGAAACATGATAGCAAGCTTTCGTCACATGGATTGAAGTCAAGAATGCGTGATAGAACATAAATGAAAAAATAAATAAAAACGAATAATGAAATAAAATGAAATGAAAGAATGAAATGAAATGAAATGAAATGAAAATTTAAAAAAAATAAAAAACATAAATGAAAGGACATAAATCGGGTCCCGTTCTTCATAGTTTCCGTCGCCCCACCTCATCAGCACATTTCCCAACCTTGGAAACAATCGATTTTCAATGTTAGCAGCTACTTCTTGTATACTTTACCTCCAGAATTTACTGGAATTTGCTTTTTTTTCGCTTACTTACAAAGTATACCATGTGCCTCATAAATGACGCATCTCTTTCACCATATTTTTGCCGTTAATTTTTCGGCATTCTTAAAAGTTAAACATTCTCAAAATATGTAAAATGCAATCTAATTTATTGTTTCCGGTGAACGATGCAATAATGTGTCGTTCGCGTCAACAAGAATGTGACATTGCGTTTGAGGTTTCACAAAAGAAAACCGAAGCCATTTACGACTATAAATTGTGAGTTTAAAGTGCGCTTTTTGCTAAGTGGTCTTTTTTTCTTAGCTTCATCATCGATAAGATGAACGTCTTCTGAGCCAAAAACTGAATATAGCAACTTTTCGAACTAACCAAATATTTAAATGTGATTTGCATTGCAAATCACATTTAAATATTCATCGCTTGCGAAGAGATCAAAACAAAACCGAAGCCATTTACGACTATAAATTGTGAGTTTAAAGTGCGCTTTTTGCTAAGTGGTCTTTTTTTCTTAGCTTCATCATCGATAAGATGGATGTCTTCTGAGCCAAAAACTGAATATAGCAACTTTTCGAAATAACCAAATATTTAAATGTGATTTGCATTGCAAATCACATTTAAATATTCATCGCTTGCGAAGAGATCAAAACTCGCTAGAAAGAGTACACTACACCGAGCGGTTGTTATATGCTATCAAACGCCCTTCATGCTACCCATATAAAACGATGTTGGTACTGTTATCGATTGTGGTGTTTTAATTACCAAGAATCACACAAAAAACGCAATATACGTCTTAGGGAAAACCTAATTTCTTCGCTATCTCTCCCATATTAATTAATATTGCAAACAAGTTGGACGATGATAGCATGGGATTGTATGAGCTCCATGAAAGCGAATGAGTCAATAGAGTAGTAAGGCCAACTAGCAAGTGCTCATGTTAGCGGTGAGCATATTTGTAACTTACGATCAGATGCGGATATTTAAAGGCAGCGGTAAGTACTGTGAGCACAGCTTAGGACGGCAGATTCGCATGAGCAATAAAACTAGCTAGCTTCTCTCAACTATACGCCTAAAATTTGCCTCTTTTGCGTACGAGAATCCCGGCAGTGTCATTGGTATATGTAAAGAAACTGAATTGTATCGCGTAGGGGAATTTTCTTCAATTTTTCATTTTACTTTTTTTTTGGCTAATACAATGGTATTTTATCATATACGAGTGATGTTTAACATAGAGTGATACATACAGGAAAATGATATATAGTATACGTAACATATATTCCAATTTATTTTACAACAATCCGTTCCATTTCGTTCCTATTCATTTTACGACTTTTACTGTGAGATTTTTTGGTTGATTTTATTGATTTTGAAAAAAAAATAGAAACCTCTCATTCCTTTCTTTAAACGGCGGCATGTGCGCTTGCAATGATATTGGTCGTATCGCTATGTGCATGCAAACCATTATAAATTTTTTAAACATAATTGCCAGCTTGCTCATTTATTCACTTTGCTCTCTATTCATTGGCCTCGATTAAGCCAAATGTTTTTGATGAAGTGCCAATTTTGTAGTTGTTCGCCAACAAGTAAAAATTAATTGCATAATACTCTTTGAAAAAAAAAAGAAAAATTCAGCGAAATATTTCTATTGTAGTTGTTAGGTATAAATTTTCTAGTACAGAATTGGTGCAACTTTAGTACAGAGAACGGGCTTAAAAGTCATTGTTTGTGCATCCGCTGAGCATTTAAGATGGACTGAGCGAGAGAAAGAGAGAGAGAGAAAGAATGACTATCAAATGGCTTTTGAGCAAAGTATCATTTCAGTTAACGAAGTTTGGAATTTTTGTTTGGAAATGGAAACTTAATTAACGGAAGTTCATCATTTAAAGTCGCAAACTTAATTACTACAAATATAAACGGTTGTTCCAATCGCCTGCATTGCACTGTATATTCTTCGGATACATCGGGGTGAAGTGGCGGTAATAGCTGAGTGGTAGAACCCCGTTTGGAGTGCGGGGAGACCCGGGTTCGATTCCCGGCTGGTTCCCACCGTACAACTGACAGCCCAGCCAGCTGGTGGTTAACAACAAACTAAAACAGCCAAAGGGATGGCTGAGCTCGGCGTGCGATTGCCTCAGTAACATCGAGACATCGCACTGAAGGCCCGAGCGGTAACATGCTAACGTGCTATCGTGATGAAGCTTCACCGCAAGTATTGTTCACATTAAGCCACCTAATAGATCATGTCAACTATCAATTGCGAAAAGCCAAACAAGTGATCATCTTGTCGTTCCGTTCGCAAACTGCTTAATGGTACATTTTAAAAGCGATTTCTCTTGGCTAACTTAAAAATATTTTTAAAAAAGTCCATAGCATTATTACCGAAAGGCATAGAACTATATTCAAAAAGGAGTAAGTTTAAAGGATGGATTACAGAGGGTATAAAGAATGGTATTTCGCTTTTCTCAACACGGTATAAGGTTTTGATGAAGTTGCACTTAATTGGAAAGCCGATACAATAGAAGCCGGTGATGAAGCATCTTCAATACTTATTTACGTTCAGCTAACAAATCGTAGGAAATGAACGAGGAAGTTTATTGCTCCCCTAATTACGCCATCACTGTCATTTAGAAGTAGTGAGTAATTAGAAAACTGTGATTAATCGACAAATGTGCAAGGCGGTCGATCTTTGGGATTAAAAGGTGAATGAATTAGGAAGTCAAACTACAAACTTCAATAAAATAACAAAAACGGTCGTTATGCGCTAATGCTATTGGATAATATAACCGAAATCTCCCGTTCCGTTCATCATTTAACGACAACAGCTCAGTGCTGAAGAAATAGCTTGACGAACAATAAGAAAAACGTATGATTGAGTGGTACGAGATTTTGAAAAGAATGAAGTTGTTCCCCTCTTCTATCAAGTTACGATAATTTATTTTTGCAAATATCTTCGGTATCAAACAGCAGCAACGACCACTGAACACCCAAACTGAATAAATAATTCTTAAACTATTAACCTTGGTTGAATTGAGACTTTGGGAACAACCATACGCAGAAAGGGCAATAAATGACGAAACAAAAGTAAAGCGCGATGCGAACGGCGAGCAGTTAAGAATTAAGTCTGCTGATGGACAAAATAAAAAAGAGACTCGTTGAGCGCTCCAAAATTTGTTCCACTGTTGCTTCAACGAATACGTTCTTCGACAAACGACTGTGGTATTTGAACGGCTAAAAAATCGCTCATTCTATGCCAAGGAAGAGTGTAATGATTCAATTCTATAAGAGTGGCCAAAAAAATGCTCATATAATGCAAATACGAATCGGCTAACCAAAATGCTTGATTTTGCTTAAGTAGTAAGCCTTGCATCTATAAGCAGTTTTGCAATGCAAAGGGATGCAAAGGCAGCTGTAATTTCATCGATTCTCGTATCGATGCAGCTGATAACCATGCCCACGTATGATTGTTTTGACCAGTTTCGGAACGCCTAGTGATCAGCCTGCTCGCAATCCGTCGGCTAAGCAGCCGGGAATCGAACCCAGGTCTTCCCGCATACGAAGCGGGAGCTCTACCATTGAGGTACTGCTCGCCCACATAAGCAGTTTTAGGTCCTCTCATTTTTTCATCCACTTCAGACTATTCATAAACGTGCATAATTAGTCGATATGTGTGGCAAGTGGTCGAAAACGAAGCAAAACAGGTGAGATAAAAACAAGTTGCAAAACTCTTGCTAGCAGAATACCAGATTTGTGCGATGTTTTCCAAACGAAATACCAAAACAATGCTCGAGTGCAATTGACTGTTTTCATATTGTTACTCATATAAGACGTTCATATTGCGGTGTATGGATGTAATGATAAAGTGATTTGGCGAAAAAAAATACAAAGAAAAATGAATGAATGAGGAAAAACCAAAACTAGAAAGAAGGAAAAGCCATATTTCCTTAAATACCAGCTCGCTCTAACACTTTGAACAATATGAGAGCAATCTAAAGCTCTTTTTTAAAAACATAATTCTCAAAACAACTCCTTATTCATCTCGCTTGGTGAAATAATGCAAACCTGACATACAGCATGTAAAAATGCATGCTGTGCATTAGCAATCCTCTAGAAATCATCTCCGGTACAGGTTCTGTTTTCGGCAACAACAATTTCGCGTAATCGCTGCCAGAAATCAGTGGACGAAATCCGGTTATGCTATGACGACTTTGTGTCCACTGCTATTTATGGGCGTATCTATTGTATATCAACATGAGAACCACTAAAACTAGAGTTATGAGAATTTGCACGTATAACTTTGATCTCTCATTCTCAATTTCAAACGAAGTCGTCGATCCCGGTAGAGGCTGTAGCCAATTAGAAGAGGCAAAAATTTGCATGCATTTCCAATTTGCATGAGCTCTCTTCGGTCGAATTTTCGCCACTTGAAAGCTGCGATGGCTTTTCGTTGGGAAGAGCCAATATGAAAACTGTTTTCACACGAAATTAACACGTTCAGAAACGACTTCGGTATGATATGTATTTTATCACTAATAATGGAAATAGGAACCAATTTGCATAATATATTTACATATTGGCATATTAGCAGATCAGCAAGCAATGTGCGTATTGGCAGTTGTATGCAAAAATGCATATTGCATACTTGCATACGTTTCCATATTAGGCTGCAACAAGGACTGCTGCTATTGACTATTTAACCGCAAGCCGTAAAAAACCTCATAAGCTGCGAGATGTTCGGAAATAATCAAGCCTGATGGATGATGTTCACATGAAAAAAAGGTAGACGCGTTTTTCATGGTTCGGCGCTTCCGCAATCATCAGACGCATGCAATTATTGCAAAGTATTGACAATTTCATCGCAAAGACGAGCTCGAAATGTGGCATCAAGCGTTGAGTAAATCTAGACTGAATAGTTCAAAACAAACGATATTACGAGGAAAATCAAGATGAGTAAAATGATGGACACATCGAATGGTGATCCTAAACTCATCTTTAGGAGCAAGTATGAAAAACTACAAATCATTTCTTCACATATGAAACGGAAATCAACAATCATTCGCTTCATTGCCTCGTATAGCAAACCGGAATCAAGCGTCGTTTGTATCAGTGCCTGATAGGTCGTTTCGACATAACTTGGATTACTCTCGCTGGTTTACTAGAAAACGTGCATAACAGTTGCCGAGAACAACGGTTTTTAGCTGAGCTTTCCGTTCACAATTTTCAAAGCATATTCGAATAACAGAGTTGGGTCTAGCCTTCCTATTTCTTAACAGAATACATCAATATGTCAGAAGAAGCTTTTCCGAAAAGTCAACAGAATCCATCGTTTACGAGGAAGTTAATAAATCGACTGGTGTTAGGTATTATATCATTTTTCCCTCAACCGAGAAGAAGCGTAATTCCTATTGCGATCTTGGCTTTGTGGATCCTCGACTGAAAGAAGCGGACAAACGGACGGACACATTACATATCAGCGAGCGGCTTTCTCGGGAGCCATGTAGAAGGAATCACCAATATCCTGAGAAGCTACACAAAAACTTTTGTGGGGACAAATCCTGTCAGAAGTTTATAAGTCATTTTTCAGTACAAAAATTGAACTGTTGAGCAAAGAGCACCAGGAATTTCCCTTTTTAGGCGATTTTCAAGGAATCCCTGCAAAATCATATCTATCTTCGACATAAAACTACTAGTTGTGGGAAGGGGAGGGGGAAGGGCAAAGTGTAATGCTACACTTTCGCTCTGATCACCCCGCCGCTGATAGTATGAACAGCTACATAAGAGACCTGCGCCACAGCGCACATTTTAGGTCCTCTACGTTCTCGCAAGCTCTATGTACCTAAATTGAGTCTCCTCCTCATCACGGCCGCCTCTGTTGAATAAACACGCTAACCCTACGCAGGTATGGCGGAAAATTTCCCTTCCCCTCTTTCCCCTTCCCCTCCCCCCCTCTCCCTGCCCCGAACTCTTGACACAGCTCCCCTCCTCAAAAGCAGAACGGACTTCGTTGCTAAAAATGCCATTTGGCTTTATTAAAGGTAATAAAGTATATGTATTTCCGAATTTTGGAAACACTAGAGATTGGCAAATCGACATCGAGCGAAGCAAAAATTTACGCGGTTAGTAAACAAAACGAAAGTTTCAACTGAGTGAGAATGGTAGGTACGACTTTAATAGCTCGTAAACGATGATGCCTCAAGCGTTTAGCAATAAGCACCGTTTTAATGCAAGTTTTTCCATAAGTTCCTTATCCGATGCCAAACAAGTTGGTGTGAAAAAAAATGAAAATGCGACAATTATCTCCAATAAAACCACTGAAAAGGAGCCGAAAATTTTTCAAAGGCAGATAGTTCAGCGAAAAAAAATATAAGAAAATTGTTGCGATCAATATGCACTACGCTAGGCACGTGATAGCCGTTTCTCCAACTGTTTGAATTCCTCAACGAGCACCTTCGGGATATTTGCACCTAGAATCGTATCGTAGATTTTACGAACCGCTTTCACCTCGTTCTGCCAGAATATCTTCGGAATCGTAGTCAACTCTTTCCATTTCACGTTTAGTCCCTAAAATTCACTCATTGGGCGTTGATGATGATGATGATGATTGGAAATTATCGGATAGAAATTGATCGATGAAATAGAAAATCGATTAGTCGTTCAGCCATCTATCATTCTACATCGGCTGATAACTAAGAAAATTTTGGAAAAAAAAGACGGCGAATCTTTTTGCGCGCTATTTCTCTGACTGTTCTTTATTGAACAATTTAATTTATTCAGTTTAAAAAAATTAATACAAATGAACGGGTAAATTCAAACGATAGTCGGCAGTGCCTTTCGAAACGACATCTGAAGAAATGTTTCATATAAGGATCATTTCGATTACGCATATCATTTGTGTTATAAACTGGCTCATTCTTGAGAGGCTATATTTTTTCGAAAAAGTCGATGAAAAATAAAGCGTAAATTATGTACTGCCAAGCGTTAGAAATTAAACAACTGCAGGAACAATGCAGTATACAACTATATGAAGGTGAGAAAAACAACAAGAACAAAGAAGAAGGTGCCTGCAAGAAATAGGAGAACAAAGAAGCTGCATTAGAACAAATAGCTAATAGAGCAACAATTTGCTAGAAGTCCGATAACATAAGTAAGGTTATAAAACTTCTAGGTAGGCGCATTCTGAAACAGATTAAAAGATGCACGAACTAAATTGCATGATTATTTAGCGTTGTTTTGAACAAATCAGAACAGGAACTTCAATCAACAATAAAGAAACAATAAGCGAATCTTGAGGATTTTCTCTAATGATAATGAGAATTCTATTAAATGATAGCACGTCACTGTAGACGAGTGGGGTATAAACTATATATTACAGTTTTAAGCGACCTCAAACACAGTAAGTTCGACATGAAAACGATGCATTGTTTTTAACTGATAACTAGCTTCATTCACAGTAAAGATGCAACAGCTGTATTTATATCCCACGTTTACATCTGCTCGAATCCCCTCCGGGCAGGTTACATCAAAAATCGAATGAAGTCTTCATCGGACCGATCGAACGTTATGATCGATTAGCGTTCAGGGTATGCTGTGCGATCAAAATGGATAATGAATTTGTTTAACTACTTGTGGTTGCAAAAGACGCTAACTTAGTTAGTTTTAAGGTTTTGCAGACAAATTGATTGCAATGTCATACTTGTCAGAGTGGGAAAAGTATCCGCAAGAACTTCTCGACTTCCTCCTAGTATAAAAGCCTAACAAGTGTAATAGTGTACGTTTTTATATGAAGGGACAAACTGCAGCGATATAAACAGTGCAGCCTCATCATGATATTTATGATGGGGTAGAAATTTAAGAAATACGTCTGTTTGGCAGATTATATCGAACAAACTACTGCTCAAAATGAAGCAGAAATTAAAGAAAGTGCGACAAAAGAAGGAAAGCATGGAAAAAAAAGCGAGAAAACGACCGGTGCTTCAAATGTAGCAAAGCAAAAATTACGCAGGAAAATTTGATGTTGCACACTGCTTTAATTGTACTATTGCACCACCATTCTGATACAACCGGGATCATACCGTGTTGTCTAGCTTCAAGTAGCGGACTGAGTCAATAATACTATGATATCTGTGCAAAAACGCCAACATTTGGCGAGAAATGAGTCGAGCATGGTATCTTAGAGCAGGCTGTGATTTCCATATGTCGATTCATACAGATCCATCCATTCGAAGGATTCCCGTTTGTGGTGGGAAATCGGAGATTTTACTCCATTATGGTTCGACAACAAGATAACGTGGAAGAGATCGAACTACTTGAGCTTTCCTCGGCAACTCGCCTCAAGCGAATGTGCTTCGTTCTTGAATTCGAAATTCGGGAAAAAAGGATTTATTTTTCAAGAAAAAAATCGCTGCATCTTGTCGGGCAGCCTTTCTCGACATTTTTGTCACAATCGAAACATTGCAAAAAGCTAACTGAAGACGGCGATTTCATCTCTCATATCTTTATAATCGCGAAATTTGCCAATTTCAGTCAATTTTTTTAATGACCGAGAAGCGAGTTTCTTTTTCTGCTCTTAAATTTCAACATTTGCAGAGGCCAAATTCTTCAAATGCTCCCTCTTGGCCGTTTGTACAGGGACTCTTCCCATTCCATTCTCGTTACCCGTGAACCGCGTGTTGCACATTAAAATTTTCGTCCTCCATGCAAACAAAGTTAACCCTCATACTGCCGAGAACGGTTATCCGGTTAGAATGTGATGGTGGAACCCCCTCCCAGCAACCCCCCCCTCCCCCGGGCTCCACCTCCCGCACAACAACATATGGCCGCACACAATAGGCTTTTTTTGCATAAATTATTTGCAGAACCAAAATGAATTGTTAAAAGCAATAAAATAATACGCGGTTCACGTTGGACATGCCATATCAGTCCAACAGTATAGCCTTATAGCTAGACTGACACAGAACTATTCGCTTATTTGTTTCGTTAATGAATATGCAGTCGATATAGTATGAAAAAAATAAAAAACGGATCCTTTCAACGACTTTTTCCAACGGGATAAAAAAAACCGATAAACATGTTGCTAACGTTGGGCTGCGAAAACATATGGCCGCACACAATAGGCTTTTTTTGCATAAGTTATTTGCAGAACCAAAATGAATTGTTAAAAGCAACAAAATAATACGCGGTGCACGTTGGACATGCCATATCAGTCCAACAGTATAGCCTTATAGCTAGACTGACACAGAACCATTCGCTTATTTGTTTCGTTAATGAATATGCAGTCGATATAGTATGAAAAAAGAAAAAACCGGATCCTTTCAACGACTTTTTCCAATGGGATAAAAAAAACCGATAAACATGTTGCTAACGTTGGGCTGCGAAAACAGTGTACACAAAACGAAACCGAAAGAACAACACCAAAAAAAGTGCTCGGTAATTGAGGTCAAATTGAGTGAAATAACGATTGCTCAAGCATGATGTGATCAGCGAGGTATGACATCATCAAAAAAACAAGAGAAAAGAAAAGCAAATGGACGAAAATTTATCAATTTCCTGTGCAACAAGAACTTTTTTAAAAGATCTGTTTTGTTCATGACGTCCATAAAATGAGCCTAAGTAAGCGAATCGCATAATAGATGAGCTGAAATTGTATGAATAACAACCAACAAAATATGAGTCTATATGTGAAATATGAAGTTGAAAAAAATCAATAAATAAATGAAAGAAATTTTATGGAAAAAATTAGCAAGGAAAGCAGCGTTCCTTCGCGTAGGGCGATCATAGCTGAAGAAAAAAAACTGAACTGTATGTGATGCTTGTAAATCGTCTTTCTTGGCCGCTTAGCATTTTGTGTTCGCCTGCGAAAATTTTCAAAATATTATAAAAATGAAAGGCAATAATAACTTAAAGAGTTAATAAAGCACAAATGAAACAAAATAGAATACGCAACAAGAAAGTGCTTACGGTAATGTGTTTTGGCAATTCCGCCTATGATGCTTGATGCTGCACACAAACACTTACCCAAGCGCCTCACCACATGAAAAATTTCGTTCCTATACAACTGAGCAACTTTGTATGCGCCAAATGCATTATGCAATATCCCATCTGTTTTTATATATGTACGATGCTGTGTTTGTGTCTGCTTGTTCGGCAGGTAGTTTTAGCATGAGAGTTCCTGAAGTTAGGGCTAGGAAACTTTTTCGTTAACCTCCAGGTAACCTCTACACACAATTCTAAATTGATTTGCCAACCCCGCGTGATGCTACAGACACCTGAAAGTACATGAAAATTTGACTCCATGCTACAATCAATTTCTTTCATCGATCTAAACGTGGAAAAACTAATTTTTAACAGAAACGTACGAGCTATTGAATAAGTTCGACTGCGAAATTGCATTATTCGCCAGCAATATGTGAAACCGGTTGCTTTGATGAGTAAACCGCCGGAGCTCATACCACGCTGGTCTTCTCACTTATTCCCATTCGGTTTTTCATGCTTTATGACCTCGCTGGTTGCAAAACGTGTGCTAGTTTTCGGTATCATCACATATCATCTTTTTCCGCACATCGCCAAATCGAATTGGTATCGGGTATAGGAGATCATCTTACACACAGAATATGATTGTCGAACTTTTTCAGTTCTTGGATCAACCGTTCCTCAGTTGAAATTGCCGAACGGGGAGTGGCGGAGGGGGGGGGGGGGGGGGGGAACATGCATAAGTCTACGCTTATGAATGAGCGAAAATGATCTGCAAAAATGAGCCATAAAAATATTTTCATTATTGTACATAGAAGGATTTCAGATTTCGGTAAAAATGAAACAAAAAAATTGCATCCCATAACTCAAACACAGAAAGCTTTATAAACATGAGCTTCATAAGAAATAAAGAGAGCTAACTTGGAGATTGAATGCTTCTTGCTGCGGAATAAGACCAATCGCTGTACTGATCGCGCTATCTTTCGTTTTTTCGGCTACTCGTTGAATAATCCACTCAAAAATACGTATATTGTCACCGAAACCGGGCCACTCGAATTCGTTGTTGCACCCTCTCAGGAAGAGGTTCACGAAGAAGATCTTAGGAAGCTAGAAACAGAAGTTCTTAAGAAACAAAAATAGAATCTTCATACATTACGCGTTCGCAAAATTCGTGCATTTACATAAGTTGAGCTTAAGCAGAGAAGAGGTGATGCCAATGGGAGAAAGAAAGGATTGAAGAGGTCGAAGATTCTTCCGATTCGATTCAACTTCGCCTATTCAATATTCTGAAAAAAACTTTCAAATGTTGGTCAAACTTAGAGACTTTTCAGATGAGTATGTCCAATGTTGAACAGTTTCAAGAAGTCTAGAATTTAAAAAAAAAATTACCGACTTTTGCAATTTTCCCGCATAAAAGTGCTACTGACTTTTTCAACTATTCCAGGCAAGTTAACACTCTAGAAATGACAATAAGCGCAGCTAACATTATTGGTTGGCTTGTTGAAGCTAAGCCAATGCTCGATATAGTCTCGTAAACAATAGCCAAGAAATCGTGCCATCCCCATCGGATCGAATATTGGCTCTTCACCTTCAAAATGATTCAGTGTTTGCGAATCACTAGAGTAAACATTTTATAAAATACATGCGTTTTTTTCTTAGAACTGATCACATAATATTTCATTTTTCTCGCCATAATGTGCGCATTTTTTGGTATATATTGTGCAGCCAACATCTGCACCCCGCTTTTGCAGAGATAAATGGCAAAAAAAAGAACGATAGCGAACTTGCAAGCATTTAGCCATGCATCCATTTTCAATACTCTCCACTGTTTTTCACGTCTTATACTGAAAAGTTACTTCCATAGTTATTCATAACGTCGCTGACAACAATCATATATCTACATATATATCGTCGAGTGAAAAACTGTTTTGTAGGCGGATCCATAAACCGTTCGTTGCGCTTTCTCGACCTATTATACTCTTGTTTTTAACATGCAAGATCACAATGCATCAATCCTTTCTCCAGTTTAGGAGATGCAAAGAGGGGGGTGGGGGGAGGGAACGGGGGGAGGGAACGGAGATGTAGAAGGCGCAAGTGACGCTTTAATTTCGAGTTAGCTCGCCACATAAAAATGAGGAGACATTATGAAGACGTGGAAAAGAGAGAAAAACGAAAAACTAGATAAGGAAATCATTAATCAAGATGCAGGCAAAATTTTTCGGATCGCAATGTGCGACTTGATTCGAGAGTGCGATGCGGACAAATAGATTATTCTAAGCACAATTAGCGTTCTCAAGTCTCGCTTGCTCGCCGCCATCTAAGCGAATATAACGTTACCGTTGTGGAAACATTTGAGACTATAATAACTAAATTTACGCGATTACAAGTAACAGTACCGTCTGCTTATGGTCGTATCAACTACCCTCGTACCACTTCATCTAAAAGGTTTACAGTAACAATTTTAAATTGCCATTTAGTTTGTTTCTTCATTAAAACTTATCCCATCCTCTACAGCATTTCTCGAAATCATCATCATTTATAATCAGTGATAAGTAGTTGATAATCATGCAGCGAATTATTTTTTTATTAGATTTTTAAAATTTCTTAAATCCCTTCATTTTACTGAACTCATTTCCCAGTCGAAATTCAACTATGTGAACATACAGGCTTCAGCATGTGCGAAATCGGCTGGATCTGTACGTACGGTAGATGCTTGAAATACTCCATGCTGCCAACTGAACGCTTCGAATATAAGTGGAATCCCCCAACTGCGACGACTGCAAAAGATGATCGCACTGAGTGGTACCCCTTTAACCGACTCCCATTGTGAGTGAATCGTAGTCGAGCAATCCTCATAACGTACGGCAACAGCAGCATTAACATGTTCGATGGGTCTGAAATTTAACGATGAAATTTATGACCATATTACGGGGAGTTTTTATTTTCGGGGAAACGATAACAAATCACTTCATGTGTACTTTCGACATTTCTCGTCCCATTTAATTTTTGAAATGAGACGCAAGATGTTTTAGATGAAATGAGACGCAATACTTTATGGAAAATTATTACAACGTTTCACTTAGAAACGTTGTAATAATTTTCCATAAAGTATTAAACTTCGATAAAGTTTGGACAAAAACTCATCCTGAAAACTCATCCTCATCCAAAAACATATGATTTTAAAACAACAAATACAAAATTCTTCTGAGAACCCAAGCAATAAAATTTTGAAAGCCTTAGAATCATTTCGTGAAACGCATTAGGATCACTCATTTACTGAAAAATGCCTTTACTGAAAAACACTACTGCATTGAACTTTTTGTACGAAGTTATCCAGTCCATAGCACTAAAGCGCTATAAGGAAATTACTCATACAACGACAATAGACCTCCCGGAATTTGTGTTCCATGGATCGCCGCGCCAATCGTTGACGAGTTCGCTGGAACTGCCTTGCACATTCGACGATCCCCAACATGGTTTACCTTGAGAGGTACGGCCAACGTTCACATAAATTGCATTTTTTGCAAATCCTTTGCTCGCTACAGCTTTTCTAGAACAATATGGAGTTGGCAAAAACAAATTACTGATCGCCTTTATTCAAATCAATGTCGAAACTGCACAAATCGCATGATTACGCTAATGCTTATCAACACTATAGCTAACAGTATTTGTTAGGCTTTCACTACGATCGATTTTTTCTTTGCAATCCAATAAAACTTGCAAAAAATAATGAGTTTCAATATATGCAATATATGCAATATATTGCGAAAAACTTTAAGTTTTAATATATGAAAACTTGAAGCAAAACTATGCTCTTGACCGCCCGCCGTGTTCGGAACTAAGAAGTTTATTGGTGCAATCAAGTAAGCAGAACGCATAGTCCATTAAAACGACAAGCTTTGATGAAGCATTCTTTGAAAGCTGTGGAAAAACGCATTTCCATCAAGGAGAATCTCCTGCTACGTGCAATTACGTACTAATGAATTTAAGTTTAATTAAGAGAAAAATCATTACTTCCAATTGGTTGAATATATTTTGAAATTAAAGTCGGAAAAAACCAATAATCCTATAAGCATAATTTGATAAATGTTTGAAAATAAAACAGTGAAAAAGCGACGAGAAAATTGAACTAAAATTCATTTTTGTAAAAACTTTTCTTAAACTTTAAGGAAAGAACCCATAAAATTCGTAGAATGACGTCATAGAATATGAAGAGGAAAACACAACTGTATTTGACTAACGTTTGACTAAACGCGCTTATATGAAGAAAGAATCCGCTATGTGGATTTGACGCATACAATCGACCATCAGCTCCAACTCTGATCCATGCAACTTGTTCCCCGATCACCTCGACCTACAAGCAAGAGTTTGGATTTATATATAAACCCCCTCCTCCTTCCGAATTTGGAAAAGGCCTGGCTTTCAGCTGCATCGATTTTGCGATCTTATTTTCTTTCTTTTCTGGTTTTTCTTTTTTTTTCCCTTCTTCGCTTTTTGCCTTCACTACTTTTGTTTTCATTCTTTAGAGTTTACTGATGACCTCAGGCCGAAGTCGGCTTCCGATGTATGAACCCTGCCCCCTCCCTTTGGCTGCATATGAAGAAGGGAAGAAAGGTGAGGGGGTTGAGGTGAGGATATGAACGGATAAACTCGAACAGTATTTGAATAGCAGCGATTCTTATTTATTGTACTTTTTGAAATTTTACTTCTTCTATTTTTTACCTCCTGGAATTTTATTTCTTTTATTTATTTTGCCTTTTGAAATTTTATTTCTTTTTTTTTACCTTTTGGAATTTTACTTTTTTTATTCACACTTTTGTTGAATTCACAACTTTTGTGAATTTTCGCATGAACGCTGTGCATATATCCTTTCACTTTCTTATGCCCTTTCATTTTCTATGCGGCTTATTTTACTTATTATTCACACGCACTTGGCAAATCTATAAACACATTCTCTTACCCTTAATCATACTTAGTTCTTTCCTTCATATTTTCCCTATGGTTATTCATTTTGTAGTTTCCATGTCGTTCATTTACACTTAACCCGTTGCTATCGACACACATATTTTCCTAAAGTATAGTATAGTTCATTGTTATGATTATGGCTTGATCAGTTAGCAACTGAACGTACGTCCTACGGTTCTATCTCCGATGCATCATGGGTAAAAGCTGTGAAATAAACTATACATTTTCATCATGCGTTTTCGCAATACAGCTACGACAAGTCGTGAAAGTTTGTGATATATTACCTTCCATCCAGGAATTGTAGGTTGAAGAAAAGCCATGCTTGTTTTTCCAGAAGCGGATGAGCCCGCGATACCAAAGAAATATTCGGCCTTATCTGGAGCTGAAAGTGAAAGGCGAATAAAGAGTGTTGCGATGAGCTTGGTGCTTACGAATTTCGGAGTGATTTATACACTGAATGTTGTTTCCACTAAAACTTCGCGCTCAGATACTTACTTACTAACTAGGCAGGATACTTCTTCTCATTCATGATACTCTCGCTTCCAAAGTAAGATCAGCTTCATCTTTTCAAAGACAACTTTCGGACGATAGCGAAAGGAAACGCACAATCAAGGCATACGTCGTCACATTCCTGCGATCGGCCTTCCCTCTTTAACAAGTCCCACTTCAAGACTAGCATCACAAACATGTCTAATGCCCTTTGTTTGCATGACTGTAAATGGTATAAGTTATGCGATGATGAAATGAGATTAGAGTTGAAAAGGGCAAAAATGACTAGGGACAAGACCAATTTTATCTGATAAGAAAATATCACCAAACAATCAAAATATCTTGTGGTCATATGATGGTCTTGAATTTAATCAACACAGGAAAATAACATACAGAATTGTTTATTATGTAATATTTGCGGATAACAAACTGGCCGATTCCTGAC
>JPKZ01001431.1:181271-193927 GCA_000803305.1 Toxocara canis | reverse complement strand
TCCCCACCACGCACCGTTCCCTCGTCCTTGCCATCCAACTGTGCAGCAATCGATGAACGACAAAACTTTGGGGCAGTCAATAGCACCAACAGCGGTCTTCATCCTTTAGGCCCTAAAGTGAATGCTCACTCATACTGTGAACCTCATTGACAACCTGCTTTGCAGTGTTCGGCTTTCTCACTATGCCTTCTTGCCAGGGACGGTTAAAATAGCTGCCGCAGAATGATCAACATGATTTCAACGATCAAAATAGCGATTTCTAAAATTTCGGNNNGATCATCTAGTTTTTACTTCGCGAAGAATTTGGGGTTACGAAGAGGACACATCTCCCCTCCTCTTCTTTCACACATCTAATTTTCAAATGCTGCCGTTATACTTATATCTGAGTACTTGCTGACTTCATATAGCTTCGGTGATCGCTTTAACTCTCCGACTCTTGATAGTGCAACATTTTAAATGTTCACAAATGATTATGCTGTCGAACCTTCCATTCGGGTGTTGTCGTCTGGAGAAACGTTAAACAAGATTTGCCGCATCCATCTGGACCCGCTACACCAATAAAATGTTCTACTTTGTCCGGAGCTGAAAGCGCCATTTACCTTCAAATTACCCGCAACAATCAAAAGATTAGGAGAAAAATGTCCTGCAAAGGTCACAAAGGTCACCAAAAAGACAGGAGAATTATCAAATCAAGGAAAAGGTAAGTGAGCGATGTGATGGTGAGCAGCATTGTTTTATTTTGTTATCGAACGATATTTTTGGTTCTAGAAGTCCTTGAAGTCCACATAAGCCGAGGTGCTTTCCTGGGAATTAGCGATGTTTTTCTGTTGCAAATCGATCATTTATAACGGAGCATAACGGAAGGGTGGAATCCACAGAAGTCCCTCTTGTTTTTTGTGATTACTTTTTTGTGATCACTTTACGTTGCCATAGGAACGAGGAAAGTTGCTGGTAAACTTTGTTGGACAGTAGCGTAGAACAGAAACAAACGAGCAGCAACAATCGCAACGAAAGCAGCAACAGCAGCCAAATTCCAGTTTCAAAAGGATGATTGCCTAATGAATCCAGAAGAGTGTACCTGTAACTGCAATAATAGCCATACGTTCAGCCAGCCATCCTTCTTGTTTAGCAGTTATGGAAGCCAACCTCAACGCGACCTCATTCTTGCAAAGAATAGCATCTTCGCTACCAGTACCATATGACCAGACTTCACGATTGTTCGCATGCAGTGCCAAAAACCTCCGATCGGGTGCACATGGCCACTAAAATATCATAAGTAATCATTTGCGTTCATGAAAGAAAAACTACCGAAACAAAAACGTTTAAGGACAAGAAAAACAACATTGGGCAACCAATACAAAGTAAGCGAACTAGAACTTTTTTAGGTAAAATTACCGCTGTTCAATTTCCACCTTCTCCACTTTCTAAAACAAATCTTTCGAACGACTGAAGAACACTCCTTACGACAACGATTATGGCAATTACAGTTAGAAATGCAAAGCAAAAGAAAATGGAACATTTTCTATATACGGAAAGTTCCATGTAGTGGTGGGGTGGTTGTTGTACACTAGTCATACCTGAAGGGGAATTTGGAATTTTCGAGTTAGCTCATTATTCGTGTGGACGATAAGACGCTTAAATCATCGCTTTAGCGTAAACTTGTTCAAGTTGAGCTAAACGTCGAGTTGTTTCTGTTCATTAGAAACCATAGAAAAGTTAATATAAGAAGCAGAAACTGCTAATAGCAAGGACAAGAAAAACAACATTGGGCAACCAATACAAAGTAAGCGAACTAGAACTTTTTTAGGTAAAATTACCGCTGTTCAATTTCCACCTTCTCCGCTTTCTAAAACAAATCTTTCGAACGACTGAAGAACACTCCTTACGACAACGATTATGGCAATTACA
This sequence comes from Toxocara canis, assembly GCA_000803305.1. Lineage (NCBI taxonomy): Eukaryota > Metazoa > Nematoda > Chromadorea > Rhabditida > Toxocaridae > Toxocara > Toxocara canis. The sequence continues at coordinate 192,019 of JPKZ01001431.1, read as the reverse complement.
GTTAGAAATGCAAAGCAAAAGAAAATGGAACATTTTCTATATACGGAAAGTTCCATGTAGTGGTGGGGTGGTTGTTGTACACTAGTCATACCTGAAGGGGAATTTGGAATTTTCGAGTTAGCTCATTATTCGTGTGGACGATAAGACGCTTAAATCATCGCTTTAGCGTAAACTTGTTCAAGTTGAGCTAAACGTCGAGTTGTTTCTGTTCATTAGAAACCATAGAAAAGTTAATATAAGAAGCAGAAACTGCTAATAGCTGCAGTAAACTGACGTTGTTAGTCAGTCTGCAATAAGCTGGTCTGCGTATGCCCACTGAATGAATACATCGAATAAACTGTTTGTTTCCAATACTGTCCCATACTGATGCCGATACCCTAAAAAGCGTTCTTATGAAGAATACAAAATGCGAGAAAGATGAAGTGGTTACTGAAGCTATAAAATCATATTGACACTAGCACATATCTTCAAAATGAACCGAAAACGCTTAGTCACTTGACGTCGTAGCACCGCCGGTCTTCACGACCTACTGCAAGAGAAATGGTCACTGCGTAGATCCTGCCTCCAGTGAGAAGCGACTGTCCGACATTTTTTTTTCAGGAGCACCTTCCAGGCCGGTTGCTTTACGACATCCTCCTCCTCCTCCCGTCGGATTACTCTCCGATCTCCTAACCTCACATGCTCACATTAGTTGTTCAATTTCTTAGTCGCCCGCACTTAGAATACAACCCGATTTTTTGGTCGTTCGCACTCTGCTTCACTCCCTTCCCCCGTCCCATAGCGATTTCTTCCCCTTCGGTGAAAATCCTCTCTTCACCTTATCTTTTGTTCTCTATCACGGGCGACATATGGGCAACCTAAAGTGTCTCTATGTTATATTCAATAATATTACATCGAATCTCACTATAGTTTAGAAGGCATAGCGATAACGATTGTGCCCGCAGTGAAGCTCCCAAAAAAAAATCTCTGTTCATCATCTCAAACCGATTTCCGAACGAAGCTCAACAACGGTTTCGTCGACAATACCTTGCACAAACGCTGGTCATGAGCGCTACGTAAGCACTGTCCGTCAGTTGGATGCAGTTCAGCGAATTCATTGAGCCGATCGGGCCTAGCGAGAAAGGAACCACATACATCACCCTGCCTATAAAAATAAAAACAACAAATTCGCTCTCATTTACCACAATTCTTTTTGATCGACTAAACGAAATATTTGAGATACGATAATACGTTCGAAGCAATCCGACTTTAATTTATCGCTTTTCTAAAATGGAATTTGAAGTGCGAATTGCTGCCGAAATTTCCTAATTAAGTTTATTAAAGTTTCTCTAATAGTTATGTTGACAAAGCGAACCATTCATTGCAGCAGGAAAGCGTTCGTCGAGCTCAAGACCCAACGTGAATTGCGATATCCATTTAGCAAATTTTGAATTAGCATCTCGATGTCTATAACGTAGATCATCTTATATTCATATAGGGAAGTGCCACATTAAATTTGAATGAGCAGAAATCCAGTGATAAACTTTTTTTTAAAAATATATTACGAGTGATGGACATAATCTGTGAAAGTTGGAGAAAAAAATGCTACGAAAACATTGTAGTAAGGATACCCTTTTTCGTACATATCTGATCCCTACTTATTATCGTATGCCTAACATTTCACGTGCTATCAAATGCAGGGAAATGTCTTTGCAATAACTTGTAAACTCTCTATTTCAGGTCTCCATTTGCCCCCTTCCCCCTCCCTCTCCCCTCTCCGCCGCCGCCGCCTCCTCTCTCCATCGGATCTGACGTTTCGTAAAAATTCTCCAATAATTTGATCTGACGTCGAATCTAGTCCCGTTCTTTGGAGACCACTTCCCATGAGTTTCGTCCAACAATGACTTTTAGGAGATGTGCTGTTCTCTGGAAACAACGCGAGATGAGAGGATAACATGTAAGGAAAAAATTAAATGACCAAAAATTTACAGCTAAGAGAACAATAAACCTTATCCCAACGCGCTCCCTGTTTTTAGTGCAAACAACCGGATGACGGGCCATGGTGGATGCATCACGAGGATCAGTCGTTATGAGGTAGCAGTCGCTGAGTGCCTCCAATGTTCTAGCCACTCTATTCTGTGTGATCTTCTTCGTTAAGTCCATCCTTTCCAGCAAAGAACCATCACATATATAAATGGCTTGAGGACGCATCAACTTTGCTTTCTCAGCGACAAATAACTACAACAGGTTCTTATGATGCTCTGAAGTTCGCTTGTATCCCTCGAAGGGCAAGCGGTAAAACTCTTCCTTATATGCGAAAAGAAAGCGCAGATTCTAAGCTCTCCTCCTTTGTTCAGAAGTGAAAATATTTCAAGTGAAGAGCTCAAGCGCTAAAATCTAATTTACAGATCAAATGCACAGCTCAGATCACGAGTTTGGACACTGGCCGTTTTTTCGTATCCAGCACAGCCACTGGGTTCACGAGTGTAAATATGAATAATCGGCTTAGAAAGCTTATACAGCTTAAGAAGAGTTCTTTTAAGCAATACTAGAGCCATATTTTCAGTGTCAGTTTGACGATCACCTGAGTAAAAGGTGGCAATAAGTCAGGAAAATGTGATCATTTATGCCATACAATTTGCCATTTTAATGAATCGGTCATATGAGTCTTTTGTCACACCCTTTTCTAGGCCAAAATTCTACATATGATCATGAATTTTGTCACCTCATTATGATTCATACTGCAATGGTTGCCTAAAGTAGAGCGCCTAATTGCAATTAAACGATGACTTGACTCACTGGCCATTCACGAGCTTCAGTGGTTCAACAATCTAGCCAATAGCAAAAAAGTCAAGATAAATGACTGGTTATGAGTGAAAGCGAACGATTCGTCTCGCATGAAACTCTTTTTCTTCGGTTATCTAAAAAGCAACTAACACAGACGACTATTATTTTGTTCATTTACGTTGGAAAAAAAACTGTAATACGTGCTACTTGAATTAATAATTGCCTCTTTAATTGTTGTTAATAATTGTCTTTGATTGTTATTAATAATAATTAATAATTGCCTTTCTGGCACCATTCGAAATAGATGTGCTTAGTACCTGCGCCTTAAGAGGCATTATTGTTGGGTCGCCTTTTATGACAGGAATTGAACCGTATCCACTGATATAAAATTCAGTGATAATACGATATTCTTTGACGCTCATGCACCCTTGTGAAATGCAATCCTATAAAGGGGAATAACTAGTGCTCGAACGTCGAATATATTTGTTCGGAATGAATGACTGCTCATTGCAATTAATAGATTGACTAGATTATTCACGAGATATATGGCTGTAGCGGAACGCTGCAGCACAAATGCCATCACAATAAGACTAAGACTCGTTAAAATATGCGATAACGCAAACGACCTCTCGTCACCTTCTCCCATAAAAAATTCCTCTGCTATGAAGTGAATGTAGCTGGGAGAAAGCGTACATCTAATCTCAATCTGAAAAATGGGGAGTTCAATTTGGTGTACTATTTTGTTCGATATTCTATTTTGTAGATTATGGGAATTGAATAGATCGAAGACTCTTCTTTAAGATAAATGACTGGTTATGAGTGAAAGCGAACGATTCGTCTCGCATGAAACTCTTTTTCTTCGGTTATCTAAAAAGCAACTAACACAGACGACTATTATTTTGTTCATTTACGTTGGAAAAAAAACTGTAATACGTGCTACTTGAATTAATAATTGCCTCTTTAATTGTTGTTAATAATTGTCTTTGATTGTTATTAATAATAATTAATAATTGCCTTTCTGGCACCATTCGAAATAGATGTGCTTAATACCTGCGCCTTAAGAGGCATTATTGTTGGGTCGCCTTTTATGACAGGAATTGAACCGTATCCACTGATATAAAATTCAGTGATAATTCGATATTCTTTGACGCTCATGCACGCTTGTGAAATGCCATCCTATAAAGGGGAATAACTAGTGCTCGAACGTCGAATATATTTGTTCGGAATGAATGACTGCTCATTGCAATTAATAGATTGACTAGATTATTCACGAGATATATGGCTGTAGCGGAACGCTGCAGCACAAATGCCATCACAATAAATAGATCGAAGACTCTTCTTTGTCCTTATACCCATTTCGTTTCGATTAATTACCTGCGCATTTTACATATTCTTATACAGTGTTATTTGAATTACCAATTCATGCCCTAGTTTTACTTTTCAACTAAGCTTCGACGCAAGGCTATTCAATGCATATAAACTTAATAAACACGAACACCTCTGTACGACCGTTTTTCTCCCTATTACTCAATTCCAGTAGGTGCCATAATGAAAACCCAGGAAGTTTTGCAGTCTTATCAAAGATGAAACTTTCTCTTTTAGGAAAGGTAAGTTGGCAGGCCTCTTGCTGATTGCCGCAAATTTTCGAATGTGGTGACCGATGCAAAAACTGAACGTCGAGTAAGCATTCAGAATTAAGACAATGACAATGGATTCCAAATTTTGAATATTTTGCTCGACATATATTTTGAATATGTAGCCGCGGCCTAAGCTTAACATAAGAGTTCCATTCGTTCATCCAAAAACATCCGTTAAGCATAGACAAATGTTTACGGCAATTTATATAGGCGCTTTCTTAGCGAGAAAGCGCTTTTAAAATCCATCCGTACGTTCGGTATATGTTGGCTGCTAACGATCGCTTAGCCATTCAAATGGGGCCATTGTATTTTCTTCATCAGTTAGAAAGGCGCTCCCCAAACGGCACCGGGGCCAATATTTTTGAATTGGCTCCAGTTCAAAAATATTGGCTCCAGTGCCGTTTGAGGAGTACCTTTCTAGTTGATGAAGAAACATCCACAGCGGAACTGCCACAATGGACACAGAAAGCACAAATTTGCGCTTTGGAAAAGTTAAACCGAGCACTCACCCTTTTCAGAGGTGTTTTCTTTTTTGTTTTTCTCATCATAGAATAAACACAGAAGCCATCTTTTGGATCGACAATCGTTGTGCCTATAAAAATTCACAAACACTTTCTGAAAACACTCTTCGATGAACAACTGCTTGCTGCCTAACGAGGTGATGGCGTGGTGAAATTGCAAACAGATCACACAAGTTTCCCCAATCACTAACTTGTTCACTTAGAATTTATCGAATTAAATTTACTCAATCCAGTGGACGTCATGGGTGTTTAAAGAATTAGGACAAACGCCTTCTACAATCGCAAAACCAGAAAATGCGCAATATCAGTTTTTTGTTTAGCATTGGCTGTGAATCCAATGAGACAAGCTCTTCACCGGAACCATATTAGCAATGAAATGCCAGTCTGAAGGACACACGTGAATATCCCTTCCCTTGCACATTCTAAACTTCAAAAAAGGAATCCTCAACTCGAACATTCTAGCACCATCCAGAAAAATGGTTCTAATTTGGTACAACTTGCACAGAGTTGACAAGTTCAATTCGAGAAGCTGTGACTGTGTTGTTGGAAAACAAACAAAAAATACGGTGATATCTTCGACAGCAATCATTTCATGAAATTCGGTGAAAGGACGGATGTGGCAATGCGCAATGCGAATTACAAAAAACCCGCAAAATTTCTGCAATACGCACGAAACCAGCTAAACTTCGGATTATGGTTGCCGTTGTGTGGTTCTCGAATGCGCGTATCATCGATAAAAGCGTGCATACTCGACGGTCCTAGTTTTGATTTCTAATTAGAATATCCGGACAACTAGTCACTCCTTGTGGAAAAGAAAGCTAACGTTAAGAAAGCCAAATTGCCTTCTTAACGAAGGACATAAAACAGCCATTGCATATTGCATAACATTCAGAGCAGTGAAGAGATAAAGTTGAAACAACTGTGTCATCGTTTCTTCGCATGCAAATTCATTATGCCGACTCTTTGAGCGATCGAACGACCAAATTCCAAAGTTATTTGTAAATACTAGCCTTTATCTTATTTTGCCAATTGAACGAAAGCACGACCGAGTCAGTTCTGTTCAAAAATAAAAATGTGGTTGCGATATCTGTTTCACTAAGCGAACAATTCGCGCAAAAATGAATTGTGTATGCAAATTCAGTTTGATAATTGGCCGCACGACTAATTGCATAAACACTAATTAAAAGCGTAAAATAAGTGGGCAAAATGAACGAATACCGGCAATTGCTAGCGCTTGGGTTTTTATCGTTTCATTGGCATTTCGGAAAAAAAACAATTTCTCTCACGATCTCGTCTTAGCTAAACGCACAAAAAAAACATTTTAAGCTAACCTTAATCGTAAAGCTCTTTAGAATTTTTGTCACGTCTAAATTAATGAACGACTTGTAGCGCCTATAGCAATGAAACGCACCAATCGGATGGTTAGTCGTCCTGTACCGACCAAAAATAGAAATCAAATTTAAGATGCGACAAAACCTGAAGACGCCTTCGTGGCGCTGCCACTCTTCTTAAGCGCACTCGACATGCCGCCTACTCGGCCCCGCTACGAAACAAATGACTGATTCCAATTACTGTAGCGCCGGATGCACACTTGCAAATCACTTGCTGAATATCTGTATGCAAATTATTAAAGTTGGAATTGTTTAGGAGCTCTATTGGTTCTCTTTAAGAAATAACGGCAAGTCGGATGCTGGCATCATAAGCTACAGTATCTAATAGCCCTTGTACGTTCATCATCAACAATAGTGTGACGCGGTGAGGGTTGAGCTCTCTACCAAGAGTTTCGGTCCATGGCCATAAAAAGCTGCCACTTATGGGTAAAAAGTTTGCTCAGAGGTGGGCAACCTCTTCGTTACCTACCCATCGCTTTACACGTAAACAGTATTATACCTATATTTCCCGTCCTTCTAACTCCCGTACGATTATTGTTATGTAAGTCACAACAAGAAGCAGTTAAGACTACGGCGTTAGTCAGGAGCTCCACTCACTTGTCTATGCATGGACTGCTGTTAAAAACATGGAAAACGCTTTGAAAATACACATACTTGTTCCGTGCAAATTTCTGCATTTCCTTTTTTTTTCGTGCCTCCTTAGCCGTTGAACCGTTTGTGAACATCATCAATTTACTTTTCCTACAGCATTTAAGTTGTGCTTAGAGATCGTATGATTTCAGCAACTGTTGCACGGATATGAAAGAAATCGCTCCTGTATCTGATGATTGATACCAATTGGTGGTCGATGGTCGGTAGGGTTTCAATGAAGATACAAGTTACTCTCGTTCTCTTTCGACTTCTCTTCTCTACAGAAATGACCTTTCACCTTTTAAAAAAAACCCCTAGTGATGGAGGTGATGGGGATGAATCCCTCCCCAAAATTGACAATGGGGATATTGTGCTTTCCAAAATTTGCGCCGCACATCTTTTTCGGTTCTTGTAAACGCGCGCTTTTCAGCTCGCCTCGATCACCCCAAACTTACGTTATGAAAATATAAAGTATTAAATGTGCTGAAATACTTCATATATGGAAAGGGAGAGCCTATCACTTGTTGGGTGTCTCTTTCGACAAGATCGTATAGCTTGTATCGGTATTTGCCATAATTAATGCAACAAAAGCGGCATACGTGTTCGATTTTAAGTTTAATTTCTAGGCCCCTGAAATTATTATACGGATGAAGGGCATCGCATCACGTTAGCTGTCGCTAAGAGGTATATTTCTTCTCTTTTCTTTTCGAGAAAGAGCTGAAGCTTAGAAAACAAAGCCTAAATCCTTATTTTATCGATGCTGTTCACTAAGACAGAGACATGAGCACCTTAATTTTAGTCAGCCTTGAAGAGGTGTTTGCGACTTTTTGCGGCAAGCATTATACCCTAAGGTTGTGTGTCATCTGCAGCTGTTAGTTTTATTATGAGTTCGTTATATTCTGGGAGAGAGAGGAACGCTATGCATATTTCGACTCTTCATGTATTGAGCGTTCAAGTACTTATTCATATGACATTCATACACGTTCTTCCTAATTTGTGATGAACATGAGAGGAGCATCCAGCTGTTGTTTGCCAGATGCGCTTGACCGCCTGGTTAGTGTTACCTTCTTCACACAACGGTTGTTTGCGCTGCGTTATTAAAACTGCAAAAAATAACTATTCAGTGTACAGTACCTTTTCCGTTCTTTCCTTAAAATTTTTGTGAAGGTGGGAAACCATGAGGCAATTCATCCGAAATTTCTCCAAGAAAACTTTTCTCGTGCATCTTTTCTTATCTCGAAGAAAAAAGAGTTCAGAAAATTATTTTGCGAAAATGAATATTTTTTTTGATCAACATTTTCTACTCCCAATCGAATGGCAGCAATATGTTGTGTCCGATTCTCACTGCAACATATGCTGCTTTTATATATGCTATTCATAATTGAAATTGTTGTTATCTGTTACTGTTATGTTTTACTATCATACAACATATGCTGCTCGTGGAAATGAATATTTTATTATTTGTTATAAATAACAACTACTCAACTTAAACAATCAAAACAATTTACTATATATATACAGCAGTCGGTATAACCCGTGGCAACTGACAACGACATAACAATTCGTTCATTATTTGCATTCAACTTTCACAGATCTCATATAATCAGTCCGACGTCAACTTCGGAATCTTTAATCTCAATACTCGAAATTTCTCCTCATAACGACATTTAATAAACGAATAAAAACATAAAGGAAACAACGATTAATGCAAAGAATTCAATTCAGCTCATTCGTTTGTTTTGAGTCAATGCGCTCATTAAATGCTCGAAAACAAACGAATAAACGAAGGACACCTATTGTTGTTGCAAGTGTAAAAGAATTGGCGGTGAAGTCATGAGGCTAATTGGGCTAATTATCTTTTCTAATTAGGCTAGAAAGAATTGATAGGCTAATTATCTTTTCGGATACCTTTAGCAGGTAGAAAACGCTTTTAGAAAATTATACAAAATGCTTTCGGTGGATTCGGCGAGAGTTGTTCAACCGAATATCATTTCTCGCCGAAAATGTTAGGTAATTTTTTCACAAAAATGGTTTCTCTTAGAATGGGAAAATCCATTTTGCTCGTTGCTATAACTATCGAGTGGCATTAACCACATTGTTTCTGAAAGTGCAATGTGATCTTTTTGAAAGCAACCTACCTGTAATCATTTAGAAAATAATTTGGGAACTGGAAAAATAAACGCTAAAATCTCATCAATATGCTAATTGTATTAGAAAGTAATTAGCTTGGCAATTAGTAATTAGCTAAAATAATTAGCTATGCCGTTTATCGGCAAGTAACTAGTTTCAGTCGAGAAGGAAATGTATAAATCAATCAGAGATGAAACGTCATGAAAGTCTGAAAATCTGAACACTGAGGTAACTCAGGTAAAACTCAGGTGGCTCAGGTAAATCTACGACCGCAAGGTACGTACTTCCCATGAGCACGTAAACGTAAAAGCAATTCCTTCATAAATACAAAAGTCGATGAGAGCACCTGAACACAGTAATTTGGCAAAGATGCATTCAGCAAAAACGTGATTATTGCACTTTCATATTTCCGCTCTATCCCTAAGACTAACACACTCTTACAGCTGCTTTTTAAAGAATAGAACGTCTTGATCTGTTTTATGGCGCTCCTCGGGAAGGAAGCTCCTATTCAGAAAGGAATTCCATTCCGAAGAATAGGGAGGAAAGGATATGGCGGGAGTGGGGGGAGGGGTAGGGTAGCAGGGCTGGGAGAGTAAGGGAGAAGAAGATGGTCCTCTATTTTCATGATTTGCACGAGAATAAACATCTGTGGTAACTCTAGTAGAACTTTCTTATTTGTGAAAATTTCATTTGCAAACTACTGCATATTTTGATAGACACACAGGTGCCTACAGTTCGATAGTCGCATCGTTCCGAAAGCTATTCTTATTTGAAAACTGCACAGAGACTTAAATTTAAAGAACGGATTCCTGCTGGACAAATAAAGTGAAACTTAAATGCAACGAAAAGTGAGCATTCGAAAGAATTTTTAATTTTCAAAAGAATTCCCAGTGGGCTTCTGCTCGATGGCTTTTAAACATAAGGAGATTTACACGGAGCAATTAGGCTTGATTTAGAATCAGGCTTGATTTGTAAATAAGCAATTAGGCCTATTTACACGGTCGGCATGTTTACCTCAGACTGATCACGAGATTAAAGAAATGTTACGATTTAGAAGCCAAAATTATTTGCGGGCAAAAGTTAGCATAGAATTAGAAAAAACGCAAACAGCTGCTGAGCTGATCTTCACAATAATAACGGCTGTAAACAGAAAAGTGGCTGTAAACACACACACACAAAAAAAAGCAAAGCAACAAATTAATACATGAAGAAATATTTAACAACAAAATTGCTTAACAAAAGCGTTAACATTTCTATGGATTATGAGCATAACAAAAATATTCGTTATCCACGATCGAGCTCCTAAGCTGCATGAAAAGAACATTCCTTCGTTAACGAACCTGATAGGTATACTCGAAAGAGGATAGATGATGAGCAACAATGCCATGACGACTATCACAAGCTTTCAAAAAGCGCTAACCAATGCAAAGATGTTAAGTGAAAAATATTTAACAGCACGTTAATGTTAAGTGAAGTTATTAACGAAGATAACACACACAAATGGACGATTGAAAAAAGCGCTTGCGCAGGCGACTATCTTGCCTCCCTCAGCCATAGGTAACCTTCGGAGATGGAAGGGGTGGGGTAGGGGTTGAGGTTCAAAGGAGAGGATTTGGGGAGGAGGATTTGAGAACATGGAAAACATACATAAGGCACGAAAAAGCGGGATTGAG
>JPKZ01001431.1:160789-181225 GCA_000803305.1 Toxocara canis | reverse complement strand
GTTGACAGGAAGAGAAAAGAGGGAAGAGAAACGGTGAAAGGAGATGAGGGAGGGAACAAGAAAGAATGGAACTGAAGGAAGCCCATATATGACAGACAGAATGTGCCACATAAAACATGATAGGTATACTGAAGAGTCAAGAAAGAACAACCAAGAAGGAGAAGCAAAGCATCGATTAGAGAGAAGCAATAATTAACATTTTAAATTTTCGCCGAATTCCTTTGCTTGAAAGATGTAACGCCCTTCAAAAAAATCTTTAAAAAACATTTATGACTGCAACGATCGAAACAGGGAATAAACGTTCCCTTTGCTGTTTCAATATGCATCATAACAAACTAACACGAATACTCTTACTTTCGCCGATGAGAATTCAGTGATCCCTTTTCCCGAAGATAAAGTACCCAATTTGGCGCATTATTTTCTGGAATGAGTAGCACGGTGAAAAATAAATTCTCACAGTTTTCATTAGCTACCTATGAGTGCGACACTGAAAGTCATTTGGCGATGAGAGTACCATGGAGCATGGGTGATGGCTGAAAATAAAAAATTCGTCTTACTTATAAATTGAATGGAAACAATTAAAACAACTCCCCTAGTTGTTCCAAATGTAGATTGGTCGTTTCTAACGTTCGATGAAATATATTTTGCGTCAGAAATAAAACAGCATGCCTTAGACGCAAGATAGAGGCATGAAGATATGAAGGGCTTATGGAAAGAATGTTTGAAGATTGAAAAATCGTTTTCGATAGAACGTTTTACGTCCTCTGACGCTCTTTTCACGCCCTTTAATATCTCGTTTCGGCGAATCGTCTATTCATTATACTGCGCAAAAAAAGGAATCTTGTAGTATCGTGGAGGTTATAAATTCGATAAAAATTGTTTCTTCAGACGTTCGTTTATAAATGTTAGGCTATACAGGTTTAAAAAAATTTTATGCAGGAAGGTAAATTTTTTTGCCAAATTAAATCAAACAAAACAAAACTAATGGTTTGGCCTGAAAAAGCATCTTTAAATTTTTCGTACGATCGCAAAAAAAAATGATTGTTTTCAAACGAATTTTTCGCTTCATTTCTAAAACTTTTTCAGATGCGTTTCATCTTAGATTTCTCAAAAACAAAAAGAGAATATTCTTGCAGAGAGCAGTTCGGCTGAAATGGAACGTTAAGCATATAGACTAGCTATTAATGGCTTTTAAGAAAAACAATTTGGTGGGTTAGAAAAAAAGTTTCTTGTTGATGATTAACAGTTATAGAATAGCTGCTAATCGCCGTTAGAATAACAACTTATTGTGTTAGAAAAGCTTTCAATTGATAACTGATAAATATAGCACAGCATTACAAAGCGTATATGCGTTATACTAAAAGCACTATCAAAGCATAAAAGTGCATGTGAATGCCAAAAAAAAAACTTATGTCCACATATATAAGCGTCTTAAAACGAAAAACGTTTAAGGCGAATTCAGCTCAATCATGCTCTGTCAAAGTTGTTCGGTTCAGCCATTCAGCCAGCATTCAACAATTGCGCAATAAAAAAAATATCATTCATCTGAAAGATTTAACGCTGATATTTTACAATATCACCAGATGCCATGGTTGTTGAAATACTTTTATTTCGTTCTCTTCAATTTCGTTCTTATACCGGCCGAACGGGAGAGTCAGATTATTGTTTGACGTATGCTTCAACCTTTCTGACACATATTGCAAGCTTGTTAACGATGCTACTAAAGCATATCATATGGTGGGATTTTAAGAAATCAGGAGTTAGACGGAATAAACTTCTTAAGCGAAAAAATTTAACATTTAAGAGTGATAAAAATTAAGATCTGATACGAGAAGAGAATCTGTCAGTTATGGCACACAAAAGTGAGAACTCTTGCTCCTGGACCGCTCATGAACGGTCAACCCCCTTCTCTGTCTCTCTCTCCCTCACTCTCTCCCTCCCCTTCCACTAACAAATTTGGAGATGAATGATTCTCAACAATGCGGGCAAATCGATGGAAATTTTCGCGGTTAAAAAGCCAAAGGAAGGCATTGATAAGCTTCAAAAATTTAAATTCATTCTCATAGACTTTTAGAGTTGTCCTCGTTGGAAAGAGATGGTGTTTACCTCTCCAAAAAAATTCTTCTTTTAGTTTTCCTGGAAAACGGATAAGCTGTATAATTAATTATGATTGTTTAATTGATGATCATCTACTGAGATACGTCAGCATTGAAAATCGATATTAAATCGTTTGGTTACTTCAGATGTTTGCAATTAGAACCTTCGATGAATGTATGAAAGTTTTGGCTAAATGAAAGAAAAATAAATTATACTTATATGGCCATATTTTTTGAATGATGCATTTTATGGGAAAAACAATGCATTTTCTTATACAGTGGAGCCCTTTATTTGGGAAGTTTAAAAAATACTTATGATATTTCAGCGTACAGATAACATATTCACCTCATTTGCTTCACTCTCACGTATATGTTCGACCACTAGAAACAAAACAAACTAAATTTAGTCTAACGATTTTATCACTCATTTTATAACTGCTATCAAAAAAAAAAAAACTGGGAATGTTATTGCACATTATGCTCTTATGCTCTTATAATGAGAGGATTCCAAAATTGACGTCGGATTTTCGTGAAATCATGGCCCGTAGTAAGTGCTAGCGTTAACAAAGAAGTTATTTTAGTAGATCTTAGTGTTAATGCTGGCACTACCTTATGAGCCTAAGTCAGTAAATATACAACACGGGTAAATAGTAATAAGTAGTTAAACGATTGGTGTAAGTGCCCTTCTAAAAGAAGAGCGTGGGATGAGAGATCGCTTCGCCGGTAACGGCACCATACGCATCGGTGTTCCACTTTCGGCCGCATCGAACGATGCAAGTGAGGATTCACTGCCAAATGACCGCAAATCCAAATTCGATAATGCCATCTTCACCTGTAGTATACGATCGATACACGCTTTCTCAGAGTTCACCGTCTTCTAGGTTACTCCTCCTACCTTCCTGGTTTCGAAATTCGAGATTCGCCTCCCACTGCACAATACTCCCCCCACCTCCTTAAGTCGAAATAACCTGAACAGCATGATTCCTGAGGTCTTTTTTTAGAATTCAACACCCTGATTTCAAAGTCCTTCAAAACCATGCAATAGCTATCAAAATTGTTCAGCGATTAACAGGCACAATCAACGTGCACCAAATCATGAAATTAAGAAGAGCTAATGCTGGAAAATTTGTCTGTTTACAGCGATTCGATGGCCAGAAGCGAAATCGGCCGCATTAAAGAAGAACAACAACAGAAATAACCAAATTTCATTTAGAAATCCCATCAGCAAATACTACAAAAGGTCTGCACCTGAAATAGAACTGCCAACTCAATGGCCTCTTCTCTAATTAGATACCCTAATAATTATGAACTAATTAAAAGTTATATCAAATAAAGCGTGTTTGCTGCAACGATCAAAGATGTTAGCTCAAATGACTTCTGGCATTCTTGATAGATATCCACATGAGATATCTACTCTGCCAAATGATAACTTGAAATATTACCTTCTTTCTTTTCATGGCAAGGTCGGTATTTGAAGGAGAGCGGCGAGGAAGGTCCAGTCGAGGTCTTGAAATAACAATATCGAGTTTCTTGAAATCAACAAATCCTATTGTCACTTTTCGATCCCCATTCAACACATAGCTTGTAGCATCTTCCTTATGTAATGCGCTCTCATCGCCCGACTCTTCGGCAGCCCTGAATAGAAAAAGTTATACAAAAAATTACGCCGAACAATTTTAATTTGATCATTAATTATATAAGCAAAAAAATATGATTTGAGGCCTCAGGAAAAGGATAAACTCGTCTCGACGACCTTTATACTTTTTGCATTGCAAAGAAAAATATGTTTTTGTCTTGATACGCCTGCTATGTATGCGTGTCTATCTATCTGTGTGTCTGTCTGTTTGTCCATAGCGTTTTCAACAGAGATGTCAAGGAAACCTGGAAGCAATTAATTAATCAAATAATTAAGCAAATTAAGCAAATAATCCTTCACTGGAAAGAACTCCAGATGCATGGTATTGGCAAAAATTAGTTAATAATTTCTTATATCACATAACATCTTAGAGATGGAGAATGGACGGCGGTCCATTCCTTGGAACGAATTATAATAGCCTTAGTATTCCACACTTTTAGATCTTCTTTTAGCCTTTTCAAAGCATTTTCGTTAGTCACATTACCCATACGCGACAAACAGTAATCTTACCAAGCTCGTAACTGCTAGCATTAAAGGAGCAACATCTAACATGCCACAAGGTCTGTCCCATATGTTAATTGGATTCATTTATTAACCAGGATATCATTTCTTAAAAGCAAAATTCTCATGGTTATCACCTGATTCACTGATTAGTCATAAACTTGAATTTCAGAGTATAAAGATTGGTGCATATGATCTCTAGCCGTAAAGCAATATTCCACGGATGCTAGTTCCTTATCGGCTCATTCCTTGATAAGTTTGAAGCTTTAACTCAGAGACGTAGAAGTATATCACATTTTATCTTATCAACTTATCAGTTTACAGATTATAAGCTTTAACTTCGGGCCATCTTATTAGCATATTTATGGGTAATATGTTTTATTAAAGGTTTTTGAAATAAAATTTAACACTCAGTTAAATTTATTGATGCTTTATAGAGCCGCCCTTCTTTTATTAGCAACATTATGATATTCACGATGCAAAACGTATAGATCCCCTGATGTACTTCTTAAAAACTAAACATGTCTGCTATGTGGAATGCGAAAATTGGCCAACGTTTAATTACTGAAACGGTCAAAAAGCTTGCCAATCAATTAGTAAGTTAGTCAAGTAAATTTATTACATACCAGTGGAATGCAACAATAACTCCCAATCAATCAATATTAAGCAGAGTTGAACTCACTGAAGAGAAATCTAAAATTGTTTCGCCCGATCAAAATTGCAGTTGATCGTTTATCAGTTTTGATTGGTCGCAATCGAATCTACCGATCACTTTCGATTGCAAATTGAACGAATTCAAAAAAAATCGCTTTAGGCAATCATAAGTGCGAATTAGTGGCAAACAAACAAATCAACTCTTCGTCATATCAAAATTATATCACAAATTACTGCTGTTTCGTGAAAGCCCGAAAGCACTCTCCTACACTTAAACCGCTCTCGAAGTTCAAAAAAAAAAACGCATATTTAAGATGGTGGAGGCATACATGTTTTAACATCCCTAGATAACGACGCTCATTCGAGAAGCATATGCAGTAGTGGGGAAGGAGAGGTGAGCCGGAGCGGGGGAGGAGGAGTGGGCGGGGGAGGTGGGAAGTGCAACTTAAGAATATATAATTTGAAGATGCAACAAATGCTGACAAAAATGACAAAGTATAGCAATGAAACATACTCTTCATGTGCAACAACATAGGTAGGATGAGTGGTGGTTGGAACGGATCGCCTCTCATCATCCGATTCACGCTCAATTTCATCACCATATTCACTGATAGCCTTCGACACTGATGCGATCGCCTCTCCGCCATAACAGAACGTCGGACTGCAAATAAATTCTCGATGGTGATTTTATATTGATATTTTAAACACAGTTGAGTTTTGTGGAGAACCTCTAACCCATATTTTTCGGGAAAAAATGTATTTAGTAAATTAAAATGGGAACGACTTCACTGCCCTCCCCTCAGTCGTACCACTCACATAGATTCTGGATCTTCGCCAGCATTAGTCATCTAATGATGCTGTATCACGTTTGACCAGCACATTAAAAAGTCGCTGCTATTGTTAATCGTAAAAAGATAAATACGCACAGTGCATAGCCAACCGGTTTATAGTTATTAGGAATAAAAATGCTATTATACTTCAATTTTAGAGGTTCCGTTTATTTTTTGGGAACTCATACATAAACAGATCACAAGAGGTCGCGTTTTTCTGAAACGAGTCTGCCTGATATCATCACAGATGAGTTGAAATCTCGTTGGCAAATGCTAACAATTCTTTTCGCTTGCAAATGGCAGCTACTGCTTTTACTAGAAATAAAATTTGATCGAATCGAATCGGATCGAATCGAATCGGATCGAATCGAATCGAATCGGATCGAATCTTTTATTTAGTCGATAGGCAAAGATCAAGGAAAATAAAAAGAAAATTCGTTGCTTATTTTAGGCTGTCTTAAGGAAATGCCAACTTAACAAAGCTCCGCTTCCATATCTCTCTTAGCTGACAAACAAATGAAACACTATCCTACTTGTAGCCAGTGAATTATGCCAACCAAAACAAAGGAGATACAACTATAGAACGAATAGGGAATGCAGAATTTAAAAAAATCTGTGAATACAATATAAATCCTAATTGTTGACTTTAAAAAAAAATTTTTTTGGTTCACCTTTCCGCTGTTGATTTCTTCTCATCGATATCTTCGCTTGAACTTCGACTTGCATAACCACCATCTTCGGCTGAACAATGCGGTGAATTGGGTACATATTTTTTCGAACGAACTCGAAAGCGGTTGGCCAACTCGTAAATTGATTCGGCAGCAAATCTTTAAATATTCTAATCATTAGAAAGCTAATAAGATCGAATAAGCTAATGAACAGGACGTGTAGAAAAAAAAACATATTATTTTTCTACTGCAAAAGCTTAATTCGGTTTTCGCTTCTTTCGTAACTAGACGATTCAAATGAACGTAATAATTCCTAAAAAATTAGACAAATTATTTTTGCCTATACTACTTCAAAAAAAAAATTCCCTAATCCCCTCTCCTATCCCATAACTAGCTATTCCACTTTCAGCCAGTTAAAATGCTACAGTCTTCGGGAATTAACTTGAGATTCAACGAGGATACCAATCATTTTCTAGGCAGAAAAAAACCATGGAAAAAGTATATTGTGCTCAAAAATTTGTAAGCGAGATTTCACAGGATATATGAAAAATTTAGCATTATTTTTTTTAAACACTTTCAAAACTCTACCCGGTTTGATTAAATGTTTCTACCAAAGTACGAAAGTAATTCAGTCAATACCAGACACTCATTAATGTCATTTAGTATCAAAAATGAAAAAGATGAAAAAGAATTTTTTTAAACGATTAGATAGTAAAACAAATGAAACAAACGAACCGAGTTATTTTCGTCAACTCGTTCGATTTGTTGCGATCATCGATCGTCAGTTTCGATTGATAGGCTCGTAGTACGCTAATAAATTTTGGTGGATTAAACATGCTAACGTGTTCTAAACCAAATTTAGCAACCGTTCTCGAGACGTCCTTGTACAGTTGTGAAGTAGTAGGTAATGTAAGTTGAATAGGCTGAATTTCGCCAACATACTTTAAGCCAGCAACAATTTCATCCAGTACAATCGAAGGGGAATGAAATATTTCACCAAGCAAATAAGTTGCTTGTTTCCAAATTTCTAATCGCCTTGATGAGATCACTTCTTCAGCCGTATCATCGAATCGTATATCCAAATATATTCGTTCAGATTCGATTCCTGTGATTCGTTCACTTTTATCACTCGCAAATACCAAAGCGCTTATTTCGGCAGTTTCTGGTAGTGATGATGCTTGACCTAACTCAAACACGAATGGAGCACACATTGAACATTGTGATGAACTGATCGTGCAACGATTGAAAATTGATCCCAAGCAATTTATCGAAAACGAGTTGACCGAAATCGTTCCACCAAGTACGATCGAATAAGCGGTAGCGCATATGTTACGACAATTTGTAACATTCGCATGCCAATTCATCCATTTCCCATCCACATCAACCGTATCGATATTTGTCATCGATCCGTTCAAAATAATATCATTACTACTATTCAATTCAAAATGGTCAATACCAGTAGCGCTACCATCAAATCGAATTATTTTGCCAAAAATCGAAAATGCTCCAAGTGAATTTTCATTGCATAACGCACCATCGATTGCCACTTCATCCGCCGTTGCAAGAAGCACTTCACAATTCTTCACTTGACCATCAAATGCAATAAAACCGGCTTCCATTGCCGCATTTCGGGAATTTTTAATTAGGGCCGTTTCACAGTATTCGATTCGTTTACGAGCGTATATCTCCAAAAATTCAAGATTCGAAAGATTACCACTCAAAATCAGATCATCACATTCCACACTTAGCTCACTGTTCATTGATATACCAATAATATCACCATCGATTTGAACGATTCCTTTTGATGCTCGCAAACATAGCTTATTGTCGATTAGTAAGCGACCATGAACACAACAGTTATCCGAATAGACACTAAGAGCTTGTGATGTATCCGATGGACAAAGTTTTGAGGTACCATTCGTATTGAGCGTTACTGATGTAGCCAAAATCTCATTAGCACATAACTCTTTCACCATAAATGTTACTGCTTCACCGACAACGTTTAATGAGCGAGAACATTCCATCGTTCCTTTACCGATAACTTTTACTTGCCGAATTGAATCTTCGATTACTATCGAACCACAACAAATGAAACCATCGATAATCATTGTTAGATGCTTACATTTACCCGTAATTCGAAGATTGTTTGCACGAATTACTTTTTGTTCACTTATAATCACTTCAGCTTCATATGCAGCACCCAAAGTCAACTCGATACCATCCAATGATATGTTGGCATCAAAAATGATCGCATCTCTTGCCGCAAGAGCCATACTACCATATTCATCAGTAATATCACTACTGCAAAGTAGCTGAGCTCGAGCATTAAGCCGTATTTGTTTACGCGAATCGAAACCTTTCGTCGTCGTCGCCATACAAAGTTTCGATGCTGAAATATCCAAATTCCCTCGAGCCTCAATTCGTCCATTAATCTTGGTCCATTCTTTTCCTGCCGATAGTAGCTTCATATTTTCCGAGTGCATAGAGCCGGCTTCATTGGAGAAATTCGTTAAGCGTATGTCCATAACGTCTGTGGCAAAAATTCGATTTTTGTTTTGCAACTCACCATCACCTGTGATATGAATTTTATCGGCCGAAAGAACGGCATCGTTTTCGAATTGATTTCCTACCGTAATAAAAACTTCTTTCATATGATTATGTAGTTTGCCTTCATTCGTAAGGCGTCCCTTATTCAGGAAACTATCCATGATCAGATGTGATGATTGTCCACGGAAACGAATCTGCCCTTCATGCACCCATAATGTCGAGCACATAACACCTTCTGGATACGTATCTTTGGATACCGAATCGATTAACGATGTACGCATTGTGTATAGAGCTCCAACGGAGACCAACGCACGATACGGATTCTCAATGATAGAATCCATTCCAGACAATAACGCATATGACGATGTAGCGAAACGAATTGCAAGAAATGGTGCAATAATAGCTTCAGCTTTTAATTGTCCTTCCAATACGAACGCAGGCCATTGATGTGGACTAAGAGGTTGTAAGTTGGTCAATTCACTACGACCCTTTAAGATCAATGGGCCGGACAATACTTCAATTTGTCCACCGATCGTACATCGTGATTCGCCCACAAATGGCGTATAGATTTCGATTTGATTCACACGTAAATATCCATCGAAACGAAATTTCTTATTGCAACGAAGGATGCAGTGATTTGCAACAATTCGTCCATGGCAATGTTCTTCAGACTCATCATAGACGATTATATTAAGTGTCTCTTTGACGAATATAATTGCATCTTCGGATTGCTCAAAACAAGCCATATGCAATTGCAGATTGCATTCCGATAACCAATTTGCATCGTTTCGAAATGCACCGGTCGCTATTGTACCACCATTAGCGATTGCAATTTTTGCTGTTGAAGCGGTGATAAGATCATTTCTTACATATGCTAAAAGATTTTCAACTCCTAAATATCCGGCCAATGTTCCATGTCCTTCGACGATCATTTTGAGGACCTTGCAATTGATAAGACTCGTTGAGAAAAAATTTGCAGAACCACGAAGATTAAGCTGAATTGATTCGTTCACTTTCCATGCACCACTACAATTGAAAGTCATTGCGCTCACATCAGCAGTCTCATCTACTAATACTTTCCCACTCGATAACGTGACCAAATTTCCACCAAGTGACATCGAAATGAATCGTACTTGCCAAGTTCCTGAAAAAAAAACGAGTATTTTATTCAAGTTAAAAAATTCAAAAGCTTAATTAAACATTTTGACACTGTTGTTTGTTAGTAAATTCTCGGAAATATGAAAGTAGTCAAGAAATTGGTCTGTTTACTTTCACGGTGGGACGTAGGCACGATGGATGGTCAAATTCGCTTCAAAAAGTACCACGACTACAACTCCCATGGTCATGAACTCGATATTCATAAGTATCATAACTAAAACAGCTAGCACAACTAGAACTATTCAAAACAGCTTATAGTGCTTACGCACTTGCGCCTATATATTTCAACTGTCACTTCTGTGAAAGTACTAGATGAAACATTTCATCACGCAGTCAATAGAAGGCAAGCAAACGACAATATTTTTAAGTCATCACCATCAACGAAAGTGATGTGATTAAACCAGTCATGCTGTTCACGAACTTACCTTTTTTAATAGGCATTTAAGAAAACTTACTCTTAAAAAGTAATCATAATTAGGAAGACTGGCTCTGTAATGTAGATTTATGGGATGATTGAAGAATCACATTGGAAACTCCAAAAGATTACGTAAAATCAATTTATGACTGACAGAAAACGCAAATGTAAATTACCTCCATTATGGCAATTTCCCTCAATTTTGGCATCGAATAAGTCGACCTCGACATATGATTCAGCATGAAATTCGGCTGAGTGTGCTTCAATACTCATATACTCTCCCACTGACCAAATTCCCGATGAACAGAACGATGTACATGAGATCTGCAATGAGACTGTATAGATATAAAAAGAATATATATATATGTGTATATGTATATGTATATATATATATTCTGTGACCGGATATTGGTTGAAATTAATGAAATTAATTATCGTTTTTCGCAGCAATGGCTGAACTGATAAACTTTAAAAGCGTTTAAAATAATTGAAGCATAGTTTCTTTTCACTTTGAACGAGTCGTAAATGTTTAAAGAATTCACCTTCGCCCAATTTTCCTCACTAATGATCGCTTCTTCGGCTGTCGTAACGTTACCACCACAGCTCACCTCCAAGTGGCGATGCTTCACTTGGCCTAGAATAACATTATAATTATAACGCAATCCCTTGATTCAACCTCCTTCCAAAGGCATACTCAGAAGTCGAGTAAATCACTTCATAAAAATTCTCTACAAATTCTGCCTTACCAGAATTGAGCCCTTTTTTTAGGAGCGTTGCACGTCTCCTCTCCTTCCTTCTCAAACTTCCTCTTCCTTTCAAATTATTTCTGTTTGGTCAATCTGTTTCCTAAATGCTTTAGTCGCCTGGACTTCGATTGAAGAACTTATGGTACTGCCATATGCGATAGCAAATGAGATCGTTACTAAAGCAATAGAAAGCTTCTGAAAGTGACAGAAGTCTGACATCTTCTTCCTTCTACTTGAAGCATACGATGAAAAAAAATTGCATAACGACGGAAAAGTTGGAAATTGGCTTATCGGTCATGTCATTTGTTTCGTTCACTCAAAAGACGAAATAAGGTCAATCTGTTTCCCTAACATATCCGAACTCATGTCAATCAACTTGCGCTGATAATTGTCGGAATTTTCCTATTCCACATATATGTATTTATATATGTACATTTATACTTCCTTATTAAAATTCCAATAGTGCGTAAAAAAAGTACAGCAAAGAATTTACCTTCAAAAATAAGTTCTGTACCAACGGTAAGAGCAACTGATCCGCTTGACCAAATAGAGTCGGCTTCACATTTCGCACTACCTCTTGTCGTTAACACTAATGTCGATGCACGGAATTGAGCACAATCTCCGCAATCACGTCCTATCTATAGTTAACAAAAAGTTATTAAATGATAAGCGATGAACATTTCAATGATCGAATATGCAAAAGATGAATGAAACAATAGGAAGAGCAAATTCAAATGGATTGATGTTAGCAGTCTAAATTAATTAACATTGTTGCACCAAAAGCTGAATACAATAGAAAGGACTGTTTGGATTATGAAGGAAATTCAGCTATAATTAAAATATATATAATTGCTTCAATGAGTATTAAAAAACACTGTCACAAACATTACAGTTCAATTTCAACAGTAACACTTATAGCCTTAGCGAATAAACAACTCTAACAAAAAATTGTATATTATATGGTCTTATAAGCATGATTCGTGTAATATAAAGTAAAAACGGTTTTATGATGAAACGTTGTTAATAACGATTCTATAGAGAAAATATAGTAAACAAATTTTTTAAACGCACTAATTTATTCAAAAAATGATTTTAGAGTGTTTTTGTTCAGAATTCAAATTTGTTTAGAATTTAAAAATTAAAGTAAATTAAATTAAATATTTAAAGATTTAAAAAAGTTAAGAATTTATTCAAAAAATGAAAGATTGACATACAATATGTTAAGGATTTTTAGACGAAATTTTCTCGCCAACCCTTCCTTTTTATGATGTTTTATCTTGATCGTTTTATTATTGCTGATCAACGAATAAGACGCTAAATGTTTTAATGAGATCACCTTAGCAACGATGATATTCGATGTGATGAGACCTCTTTTCCAATCATGTGTGCACATTAGTGCTTGAATTAGCGTTATTTTTTCACGTAGTTTATTACGTCGCTCACCAGTTCGAATCTCTTTATATTTCTTAGCAGCAATCCGGCGCGGTGTAAACGCTCTCAACTGATCCTAAAAAATTCGATGATGCAAGCTAAATCAAAAGCTTTATCATGGAATATCCTGTGAAAACAGAGAGGGCAACTGGGTTGAAATATTTTTAAAAACCGAGTTAAAAATGAGGGTGCCCTAGACGATTCTAAACATTTTCAGTAGTTTATCTATTTTCAGAAGTAGAGAATCCACGCGGTTAGATTTTAGAGAGATCTGGAATTTTTAAAAACCACTTCAAATATGCTCTATTCATCGTACAAAGACAAAACTATTAAACGTTCCAGTGGAGAATTTGTATTTTGCAACTTTAAAAAAACTCAAACTTTTCTACTCCCTCCCGATTTCCGGAATTTTCTGCAAAAACCCTCACTTGCTTCATTAGTATCATTAAACTCTCCTTCGCTAATCCCGAGCGTGCCCAACTGTATCCAACTAATCACCCATCGAACCTTGATTGTTTCAATACTTTGTAATAATTCTCAACCCTCAATTGAACAGAAAACAAATACAAACAGAAAAAAAGGCGTTTGAACTAAGACGTATTTGATAGTACGCTGGATTTCGGTAGTGTAAAAAGCGGAATGACGATGCGCAGCGACCAAACGAAATTAATTTGGTACGTGATAAGTGTGATAAGATAACTATGATATCAAGTCGAATTTTGAGCGTAAAGGCATACCTTAATAGAATCATTTGGGTCGACGCCATCCTCTAGCAGCTGAGCGACGGTGTCCGGATTCTGGGAAACGATCGCAGAACTAAGTGTGCTGCTTGTTGGCAACGAATCAGAAGTTTCACTGACGACACCTTTGATTTGCTTCAACGCTTCATAACTGAAATAATTTTGACCGCAGTTTGTTATGCTTTAGCCAGTTGCGATGTGGAATGCACTCCTCGAGATTTCCGTCGGGTACCCCCCTATGGTCGGATCGTTCATTGCTGCTCTCCTTCCACAGTTGGAAAACGTCTCCGTATGCGCCGAGGATCACGTTTTAAGATGGGCTGTTGTTAAGGAGAAATTCCGTAAGCTCCCTATCGAGATGCCGCTGAATAGAAACAGATACTACGGGAACATTGGTCGACACATATTATTTATATCTCTTTGGTTCTTTAACGAATATCTATTTCGTTTAACCGTTTTTTTTTTGAAGAAGTGGAGACCTTTCCGGAACAGAATTATTCAACGCCACAAAACGAAAAACACGCTGATTTCGCAACTGCTTAGTAGACGTGATCAGTTGAGCGAATCTGAGCACAACAAAACAACTGTTTCAATCCAGAACAATAATCGCATCGTAAAAGGTATCCGATACTATGTAGTACCTGGAAAAAGCAATACAAGTTTCACGTTCATCGATCGATTTTGATCATACCTATCAGCTTATTTGTATCAATTTCTTCTACACAAAACGGTTGATGCGAGATGAATTCGAACGATAATCGTGGAAATACGCTAACCCTCTTGTAGCGCTATCTATGCGACCATCCTTTAGTGACAGAAGACTGCCTTCAATTCGCATTTCAATTTCATTTCGTGATGCGATTCGGCCAAAATTAGCCAAAGAACCGCTAAGACGAAACGACAATACATCGACAAGTGAATCGGGCGATTTTGACGTCTGAAATCCCACTATGAGGATAGAATGATGAATATAAAGTAATCATCCATGATAAAGGAAGACTGGAACATCATTTTAATTTCAGGTGAAATTTTGGCTAACATAGAGTGAGCTAAACACAAAAATGGCAAACACCTAGAAATGTTCAATTTTGTGAAAACTGAAAAACACAGAGAAAAAAGTGCACCCATCAAAGTAGAGGCAAGAGGAAGAGTTGAACGCTTAAGCATGGCTGTTGAAAACTTTTCAGAAAATACCGCAAAAAATTGTAAGAAACTAAAAGTTAGACTGAAATAGTGAAAATTCATGAAGAATAAACTGAAAATGCAAATAACTCAGGAGGCATTTTTTTAAACAAAAAGAAGCGAGCAAAACGATTAGTAGAGAAAAGCGAGTAAAAAATAAGAAGAATCGCTTCATAGATACGCACGTTCTATGGAAAAATGCTTTTAAGCATGACGATTTAAAAAAGGAATTTTTTTCAAACATTTTCTTTCCCCATATAAACTTTAGAAACAATTTTAAAAACTACAAGCCTTTTTCATTTTCAGTTATCCCCAAAGTGGCTGTGGTGACCGAATTTTCGAAGTAGAACTGATCAGTTGGTGGTCATGAACTCTTTTTTTGTTCGCATCTAGCTGTGCATATACATGTATATATATATACACTACATACATATATATGTGTACATAATCATGTATATATATATATATACATATATATATATATATGAGTCCTGCATTATGAACGCTGTCCAACATAGCCCGGGAAGAACTGTCCCCTTGACATGGTCGACGATTCCAGTACCCGATCCCCTTCTGTGGAAATCGTCAACTTTAAAGTCCCATGTGCTTTAATCGATGGGATATGACAAAGGCGATTTCAATCTTTTTCCTTATTGCTCATGAAGCTTTTATTTTTTTACATTTCAGTATATGGACTTTGAATTTCACGACGATCTGATATGGTATGTTCTGCAAAGATGGATGTTTAGCATACCGATTTGTCTTTAGAAGATTTAAGCGATCCGACTGTGCCATCCACACCTATGTGCAGTAGTGCTGAATCGATGGTGACACTCATCCGATCCGGTTGACCATCCCAAGGATAGATTTTGCCGTCGACCTGCACTCGACGAGACATCATCTGTGAAATTCTTAGTAGAAATTGGCTCTCCGATTACCAAACAATTTCAAAAATTATTAGTATGATCGTGATCGAAAATCGGTCTTTCTATGTCATTCTATTGGGCAGCAGTCAACAAAATAAGTATGCTTTTAAAGAAGCTAAGACAGGATTCGACACAAGAAGACCGCACCGACTTCGACATAATACAAAAAGTATCCAGCAAAAATATAGCTCAGCAACTAACTCATTACTTAACTCGTCACGCTGTACCATTACACATCGCTGTGTTTATTATCTTGCTTAAAGGTCCATCCAACAAATTAAAATTCTCACGATAGGAGAAACCCGTATGGTTAAGTCATACCTGAGTTTGATCCCAGATACAATAATAAATTCGAGGGTTTGAAACAAGATTTCATTCATAAACGAACCCGAATTTTTGCGCAAGAGTAGAGAGCTTCAGGTTTGATGAAGATATGTTGAGCGTTGAGAGTAACACTTCTTGCAAACAATTTTGCATTTGTATGCAATGCGCCTACTGTCGATTCGAACGTGACGCGTAACGCTCGTATACGACCTGTCACCTATAAGAGAGATTCTTTAGAGTCGCTCTATCTACTATGAAACTAAAATATTTTTGAATATCCAATCAAATTTTTCAAATTTTTCGTCCCAGAAATGAAAAAAAAAATCAACGAATCATGGGGACAAAACATTTATTTCCATTCTTGTCTTTTGGCCAATAGTTTGATGAATTTCCACACCCGAAAAAAAGGAAGAAAAATTCGATGAAAAAAAAAGTGTCAAAAACCAAATTAAAACATGGCTTTAGGATTCTGAAGACTTTTGCCGTTCTGAACGAAAAGGAAACGAGGTTTTATTATAATGCCATGGCATGAAAGTTTTTTGGACAGCTGTTTCATCTCATTCTTTGTACCCAAATTTCTATCAAAAAGATTCCATATTATACTCGAAGTTGCTAAGAAAAGTTTCATGACAGGCTTCACAAAATTTCCTTCGGTTTCTTGAAAATTTCAATAGAGGATTTCAAAAAAACCCATAAAAACCATGAATAGAACGTGCCATAAGAGCTGAATAAATTACTTGAAGAGCTCCATTGAAATTTCACGAAATTTTACCGCACATTTGTCACCTTCCCTCCCCCCTCCCCCCCACCCAAAAAAATGATGAGAATGGAAAAGCCGCTGCGCCGTCAAAAAAACGACAAAAAGCTACCAATCTTAAAAAGCTTTCAAACGGCGTCGAAACCAAACCAAGCGAAATGCTCATTTGCAGCAACAGAAATGCAGCAGTTATAAATGAGCTCAGATCAGAATCCTGAAGAGCCTAAGAGATTCAGTCTAACCAGACAGGGTCTAATAGCGGTCTTATGTCTTGGATATCTCAGCAAAAATTCCTGGGCTCGATTGGCGATCTTTCGTCGTTACGGCGAGGACTATTTTGGACTCTTCTTAACCGAATTAGTACCCAGTCCTCTGGTACCCTTCCCCCTCTCCCCCCTTCACGGTTTCATATCATGCATTATTTCTCAAGCATACTTGAAGCCATTTCAGGTACCTCTTCTATCTGTACTTATTAAATTTAATTCAGTAATTCTTCTAACTGGTGCCATTTTTCAGGAAAAATAATGAAGATGAATAACGGATTCATGTAAAACAAAAAATTCAAAGTATAGGAAAATGGCAACCTCTAAATTAGGACCCGCAATGCCGATATGTGTAAGTTGAGTGTTCATCTCTCGAACGCTTGTCTTCACATCTCGTTCGTGAGTCATCGCGTTCACATACACGCATACATCTGGCTTGCGCTCCAGCTAGAAAAAGAAATTTTTAAAAATTCCTCCGTCATTCTTGCCATACAACCGCATACGTAATGTTTACAGATTGTCGACCGTAGATCATACCGAAGAAGGTGAGTAACGAAAAAAACACTGGATTATTCTCGTATAATTCCATAAGGAAGATCCGCTGCGACGTCTATATGGCGTTGCTCGGATGCGGCGAGCTCAGGATCGCGACGGATGAAAAAATTGCCAGCTGCATCGATCGAGAGAACGATGAAATCGATGAAATCACATCTGTTCAAGGTATTCAAGGTATGGTAATTCCATAAAGCTAAAACTATCCAATACAACGTATTGAATAATCCGGATGAAATCCTGGCTAGTCCTTTCTGGAAGATTAACAACTAAAATCAGCCGTGGAATTACTTCCTACAGATTTTGAACCCTCCAGTTCAAAAAGTTCATTACTTTAGTCAGCGGAAATAATATTCTGTTTCACAGACAAGTAAGAAAACCGTGACTATAAATTTCTTCAGCATCTTTTTTTCAATAATATCAGATAGGCAATCAAGGAAACCACAACTGCAATAGATTATTTCCGACGAAGGATTTGAACCGAGAAAAAAATTCTAAGCAACTAAATGCAATCTCGTTTTCTCAATGAAATACTTTTGGCTTTAAGAAACGCCACTTTACAAAGTACTGCTTAAAATTTTTACAGCCACTATTACACAAAATTTAATTCCAAGTTTTATATGACGAGAAAAAAAGCCCCAAAATATGGATACTTCTTCCACTCATTCTTTAAACTCGTTAAGATGAGCGGTTTTGATAATACGTATGACCCCGATTGTATGCGTCCCCATTAAAACACGGTCCAATACATCCCTAATTCCCATATTCGATAAGGAATCCACCTAACACTCCTCATTTAAAGTGATAACTATAATTATACCCTTCTTCTGAGTCTTATACAACAGACAAAATCTGCACAATATATTAACACCGCTCCCTCCCGTCATTGCACCTACAAACTCTTTAAGAACTGAAAAGTTTTAACCTTTTTTACATAAGCCGCAAAAACATGCAAGCCTCGGAACTTGTAAATGATGTTTTGCGAAGTGTAATGTTTTATGAAAATACTGATAACTTACAACGTGTTTTACTGTGATTTTGTATTGTTGTTCGAGCCTTTGCACCACGATGGTCAAACCACCGCTCATTTGAGCTTTAAGTGCTGGCCATTTGGTAGTCTGATTTGTCGGTATTGTTACCTGAAATGGAAGATCGATCATCTAGTCCTATGCAACATTCATTCACATCACCATAGATGGGTTTGATGATATGACAAAAATTTCAGCCGTTAGGAGCGATTAATTTCACTAGCTAAATTTGCAAGAAGACTTTATACTTCTTATTTAGTTATTGTTGTTCGAGCCAATTTAACTACAACAGTAAATATTCTGAAATCAAAGCGCACGTTCAGTAATGCAGCCGTCATAAGTAAAGTTTTATTTAATCAGTATGAACGTTGATAGAAGGTGTAATTTGTTTTGGTAAACGTTAGCTTGGGCAAATAGCTGCCCTTTCTCTAATTACAACAACTGATTTAAGTTAATTCTTTTTAATTTCAGTTAAATGTTTTTCCTTTCAATATGTCGATCGAAAAGGCGTTTTCAAAATTATGCGATCATATTTTTTTAGCAATCATAAATATAAAATTTGTGAATTGTGCGAATCGAACGACTTCGATTGATTTCAGATATAGGCGATTTTTTTCGCTATAACTTTTTTGTTGTTTTTTTTCCTGCACGAAATTAGTGTCGTTAAAAACGAAGCGAATTAAATAAACTGCCTATCGTTTTAAGAAAAAAAAAGATACTTTCAATCGATCATATAGATCATTAAGCGATCACACTGAACTTTTTATTCATAAGAAAGCCAAACCGAAGCTAAACATATATCGAGTAGATTGTACAAGTATACGACGATAAGTAAATTGAGTTATTCATACTGGTTAAAGAAATTAGAAAATATGCTATCGACCGTTCAACTATTTTAATGCTATCGTATTTCGATGATTGGGATCGACTCGTCTAATGATGACAACAAAGAAATATATGAAGGGAAACGAATGAAAAGAATATTTCGCGCATAGTGATCGTTTCGAAATGATCAATGCTTAATGAAACGGTGTAAGTGGTAAGAAATGTTGCTCACCTGTGCTTTTCGGCTATCTTCAAATAACTTTAAACGAGGTTTCGTTCCTCGTTCCACTTTAAGAAATAGTTTTCCTGTATCATCCGGTGAGACCATCTGCAAAAAAAAATTAATTTGTCATTTCATTAAGTGTTCGATATTTATTAAACAATATAAGCAGACTGAACTATGCCCTCAATAAGCAGACAATGTATATACCGACTTATACATACCGACAATGTATATACCGACAATAAGCAGACAAATCATGTATATATATATATGCCGACATAATTCTCATAGTATGTCCTCAATACAACAACAAACAAAATCATCGGCAAAAAAACCTAAAAACGATTGTAGAAAGTACGCCATACGATCTTCGCCATACATGCAAATTGCACGAAAAATTCATTAAAACAGCAAAGACAACTTCAAGCGAAAAAAATTTTTACACTGATCTTGATTGCGGCAAAGATGGTGAAAGTAAACAAGCGCTTATCAAACAGGCGAACGATGACAGCTTGACAGATTACGGCGATTAACGGTACCCGATATGCGCGAAAAATTCAGACAGGTTCCTTTTGATGAGCGGAGAAAATGCATCACCGCTCTTATGATTTCAATGCCGTTGAGAAATGATTAATCTATGATTAGGCTTGGTTTAAAAAATGAATATTTAAGAAACATAAGAAAACTGCCTAATTCTGGCAATAGGCCGCCATGGACACGTTTCAGCAATACTGTCGTATCATCGAAAAACGACCGGGCTCACTGATATGGTGGTGAGGTTTTGCTTAATATTCCACCGCGGACCCGAAACATGCGTGTTCCTTTTGTGTTATGGCTGACATATGTTCACAACATTTGCAGCTATATAAAATACGGGAAGTTAATATTAGAACTGTTATGTTATCGATCACTCTGTAAAGGTTACAATCCGTTC
>JPKZ01001431.1:131138-143693 GCA_000803305.1 Toxocara canis | reverse complement strand
TACCCAAACTGATTTCCTATTTCACTCACCACTTTTTACGGATAATGAAGGGCGCGGTGGCCGTTTCAGAAGAAGAATGTTTACGCATCAACCAAAGCAGATTGTTTTGCACTTTATCCAGAAAATCCAGAAATCCAGAAAATGTAATTTGTGTAACCAAAAGAAAAATGACCAACGATTATGCAGTTAAATATAACATCAAATTCGCTTAAATGTTTGAACAAATACATGAATAGTTGTTAGTCGAATTATGGCCGATATCGAATTATGGCCAATACAAGATAAGAAGTCATTTTAGTAGAAACTCCAGTTAATTAATGTTTAGGTGCAAAAAGTGAAATTTCATCAAAGGCGGCGCTGAGCGGAAAGCAATTTTAAATTGACAAATTTGCGGAACGAGAAAAAGCGAGACTTCAATACCCTTGATTTGCCGTGAATCCTTCTATCCGGCCAACGTAGAACAAAATACAAAAAAGCTAAAAATAGCAAAGCTTTAATCGTACAATATGAAAAAAAAATCGAAAAATATTCGATGAAAATTTATGGACTAGGCACTGAAATACGATCGCTCACATTGAGTCGTCTATGCGTCTACCCCCAAAAAAAAGGATAAGAGCACAGTTTCCCCTCTAAATGAGAGATTTCAACATCGGCAATTTGTTTAGCAAACGAACGACTCCTCTCTCTCTCCCTCCTATAGTGAAAATGTTGACATAGCGGTCGGGGAACAAAGGGGGAAATAAGTGTAGCAAAAGTGGTACGTACATCTTCGATTAAACTTGAACAGCGTTCCGCTGTTCAACGAGTAAACATGCAAAGAAACAATTTTAACAGATGTTTGTTAATAGCGTTTAGCGTCGTGACGTCGCCCAATGCCGGCAGTCCCAGCGTTGTTGGTTTGTTACCAAAAACCGGTTAAAAACCGCTTTGTGAAGAACAAAATAACAATTGTACTTCCTATCATTTAGTGGTTATACGATCATTATTATCAACTGGATCCACGTCATGTCAAGGTTCATCGGTTATTTCAAATAGCGCCAACAATTCTTTTTTTGGTAAAAAAAGGATAACGGATTTGTAATGAATTTACTTTAATGTTATCCTTAATAATTCAATGGATCAGCATAAGGCCTAGACAAGCGGCTTTTGTTGAATCTTCGGAGGATGAAGCTTAATAAAATTTATCAAGCAAAGATTGCAAATGTAACATGCACGATCCATCTCACTCAGTCGATCCGTACACCCTTGTAATTATAGGTGACCTTTGAAGTGTCAAAATGTGAGCATACTTTATACGTCTAAAAGTTGGATAGCTGTCATTGAGACCTATATTTAAAATTTGCTAGAGTACCGTAAGCAGAAATAATTAGAAGGCCGCAGTTATTTGAAGAAAAAAATGAACGAGAAGATGAGAAGTAACAATTGGTTTTTTAAAATGCGCATATTCTTCGCTCATGTGTTCCGCCTTTAGTTGGAATCGGCTTTTCTTTCTCTTTTCGCTTTTCGCCAATGAACGTCGCAAAAAGAGAAGAGATCCCCATCCATCGTTCGCTCTCTTTGCAAGAATCGATTCGGAACATGTATAAGATATGAATATAGATAAAGTTAGCCCTTCAGCAAGTTAGGTAAGAGTTTTTTTCGTTTATTTTTTCAAAACAGAATTAATTAGTAACAGAGGCGGCAAATAGAATGAAAAGTTTGTGAAAAATTTTTGAACAACGTTGGTGAGGTTAAGACTCTTATGCATATGTTCGAAGCGATCCACAAGCATAAAAGCTAAGAAAGAGGTCGGTTATAATGTTGACAAAGGTGAGAGGGTCTGAGAAGGGGGACAACAATAGGGAACATTAAGTTGAGACTGCTTCCACTAATACGAAGCCTTGTGCCATTGTTTATTTGCATGTTTACCTAAGTAGCTCACAATTGATCACGGTCGTTTTGTATATCTTAAAGAGTGCATACAGATTCGACGGACATGATGGTCAACGTACCGTGCAACTTTTGATGATCGAGCGCTGCAATGCAAATAATACTCAACGATTGCGATCGTCGATGCCCCACAAGATGTATGTATGCATTTATGTCAGCACAACATAGCAACTACGGTAACCATATGAAAGAGCATTGTGTTGATTGTAAGGAACAACTAACTATATGCTTCAAGCACTTGAATATTACTTGGTGCGAGCAACAAGAGACAATGAGGTAGGATCTCTTTTGACCGCGATTCCAACTGCGAAGAAACCATATATGCTCAACTATTACCGTACTCCTGCTAGTCAACAACAATATTTTTCCCCCTATTGTATATCTCATATAATGCGAATGCCATAGATAACTTATCTGCTCGAATTTTCAAAATGATTGAATAGAACTGGATTCATTAACTCGAAAAACATCATTGATTTTAAGTGTTAAAAAAAAATAGATAGAATTTTCGAAGAAAACGACAATGTTTCTACGAAACACAATAATCGTAAACGTCGTTTTCTTTTCATAACAAAGTTTGCAGAGGAAAAATTCAAGTGCAAAGAGAAAGAGAAAACGTAAAAGAAAATAAGATCGGTGAAACGAGTATTTTGCGCGCCAATATTCAAATGCAAGACGCGAGGAAATTTAATACTCCAAACAAAAGCCGTTAGGAGGCGTCCGATTTGGAGGCGAAAGAAACAAACATTGGCCAACGAACGAATGCCCTTCCTAGAAGAGACGCAAAACGTTTTTAATGCTATGATTGAGGTGGGAATGGATGGGTACGGTTGAATATCATGGAAAGATGTGAGGGAAAATGGCGAATACCCCTGAGGAAAATGCAAGGGTGCTAGAAATACGGCAGTGAGGAAAATCAAAAAACTTCGATTAACGAACGTTTAGTGTCGAAGATATTTAGTTGATTGATGATTTAGACAGGGGGAAAAAACAAAGATTTCAAAGCATCAAAATTCAAACAATCTCAATGGTGGAAACGGGTAATGAAGTTGAAGTTGGTAATTAAGTTCCATTATTGAGTAATGATGTTCCCCGCGAATCACATTCGCTTTAAGACAACAGTTTTGCAAAACCTTTTTTACTATTTATCCTTCAGTTTGGGCGCCATAAGATATTTTATCAAAAGATTTTTGGTCCCGTAAAAATTATTCTTTTTTTACTCTATACGCTTTGCAATTTGTGAAATGCTTCTTTTGTTAAGTTCGGCAAAATTTCCCGACAAGTTGATATATAAGAGCGCTTCAGCTGCAATGAAAATTCTTCCAAAATTCATCCATTTGAAGTCAAAGTTTTTTAAGCGCTTAAAATTGTGAACAGTCGAATTAGTTATCTAGGAATGTTTGAAAGATCGAAATGGCGTTATCAGACGAAACAAAAAATGCCTCAAAAAACTATAAAATTTTTCAACCACATTTTAAGTGACCATTTTTTCTCGTCGTTCAATCATTTATAAATATCCTCAATTTGTTGTGTCATTTTTGCTGGAATTCAACATTTGTTTTTCTTCTAGTATTTCATCGTTGAACTCACACATAGATGGAAATTCGTGAAATAAATTTTCCTAAAAATTTTGAATAAAATAGACGTTGAAAATGCAAAAAAAACAACAACAAATAAACAAATTCTGGTTTGAGTTCCGTTTAAAACAACTCAAGCGACATTCACATATGTAACGCGCGGAAATGAGAAAGCATAAAAGCTAAGAAAGAGGTCGGTTATAATGTTGACAAAGGTGAGAGGGTCTGAGAAGGGGGACAACAATAGGGAACATTAAGTTGAGACTGCTTCCACTAATACGAAGCCTTGTGCCATTGTTTATTTGCATGTTTACCTAAGTAGCTCACAATTGATCACGGTCGTTTTGTATATCTTAAAGAGTGCATACAGATTCGACGGACATGATGGTCAACGTACCGTGCAACTTTTGATGATCGAGCGCTGCAATGCAAATAATACTCAACGATTGCGATCGTCGATGCCCCACAAGATGTATGTATGCATTTATGTCAGCACAACATAGCAACTACGGTAACCATATGAAAGAGCATTGTGTTGATTGTAAGGAACAACTAACTATATGCTTCAAGCACTTGAATATTACTTGGTGCGAGCAACAAGAGACAATGAGGTAGGATCTCTTTTGACCGCGATTCCAACTGCGAAGAAACCATATATGCTCAACTATTACCGTACTCCTGCTAGTCAACAACAATATTTTTCCCCCTATTGTATATCTCATATAATGCGAATGCCATAGATAACTTATCTGCTCGAATTTTCAAAATGATTGAATAGAACTGGATTCATTAACTCGAAAAACATCATTGATTTTAAGTGTTAAAAAAAATAGATAGAATTTTCGAAGAAAACGACAATGTTTCTACGAAACACAATAATCGTAAACGTCGTTTTCTTTTCATAACAAAGTTTGCAGAGGAAAAATTCAAGTGCAAAGAGAAAGAGAAAACGTAAAAGAAAATAAGATCGGTGAAACGAGTATTTTGCGCGCCAATATTCAAATGCAAGACGCGAGGAAATTTAATACTCCAAACAAAAGCCGTTAGGAGGCGTCCGATTTGGAGGCGAAAGAAACAAACATTGGCCAACGAACGAATGCCCTTCCTAGAAGAGACGCAAAACGTTTTTAATGCTATGATTGAGGTGGGAATGGATGGGTACGGTTGAATATCATGGAAAGATGTGAGGGAAAATGGCGAATACCCCTGAGGAAAATGCAAGGGTGCTAGAAATACGGCAGTGAGGAAAATCAAAAAACTTCGATTAACGAACGTTTAGTGTCGAAGATATTTAGTTGATTGATGATTTAGACAGGGGGAAAAAACAAAGATTTCAAAGCATCAAAATTCAAACAATCTCAATGGTGGAAACGGGTAATGAAGTTGAAGTTGGTAATTAAGTTCCATTATTGAGTAATGATGTTCCCCGCGAATCACATTCGCTTTAAGACAACAGTTTTGCAAAACCTTTTTTACTATTTATCCTTCAGTTTGGGCGCCATAAGATATTTTATCAAAAGATTTTTGGTCCCGTAAAAATTATTCTTTTTTTACTCTATACGCTTTGCAATTTGTGAAATGCTTCTTTTGTTAAGTTCGGCAAAATTTCCCGACAAGTTGATATATAAGAGCGCTTCAGCTGCAATGAAAATTCTTCCAAAATTCATCCATTTGAAGTCAAAGTTTTTTAAGCGCTTAAAATTGTGAACAGTCGAATTAGTTATCTATGAATGTTTGAAAGATCGAAATGGCGTTATCAGACGAAACAAAAAATGCCTCAAAAAACTATAAAATTTTTCAACCACATTTTAAGTGACCATTTTTTCTCGTCGTTCAATCATTTATAAATATCCTCAATTTGTTGTGTCATTTTTGCTGGAATTCAACATTTGTTTTTCTTCTAGTATTTCATCGTTGAACTGACACATAGATGGAAATTCGTGAAATAAATTTTCCTAAAAATTTTGAATAAAATAGACGTTGAAAATGCAAAAAAAAACAACAACAATTAAACAAATTATGGTTTGAGTTCCGTTTAAAACAACTCAAGCGACATTCACATATGTAACGCGCGGAAATGAGAAACACGACAATATCAAATTTTCAATCAATCCATTAATGCGATAACATCCGTTAAATGCGAACGAATAGAGCAAGTTTTTAGGAATAAGAAAAAAACATCTTAAAAAGTTCTTTCATTTGTTAAATTTAAAAAAAAAACAAACGATTTTTCTGCTTCACTTTCAAATTTAACGCTTTTGTCTTCTCATATAAGCAACCTCTCGATAGTTGTATCAATAAATTTTATCTATCGACCTTATTTACAATAACAACATAGTTGTTATAAAAAAACATAACAAGCAGCATATTTATAATGGCATAGGTCATAGGACTATAGAATGTAAATTTGAGGTAATATGCAAATGCAACAGTGGTAATCTCTATGAGAAGGTGGTAACGTTTCGTTTGCAAGTTGTCATGAATTGAAATCTTTACAAAAAAATTTTTTTAAAATTATAGCCTTCATTCAGCGCTGAAAAATTTTTTTTAAAAAAATTCTCTTTGCAGACAAATGTATTACACAAGTAACTATGCAACAGAATGACATCATCAATCGTCTGCAAAACAATTTACTGGCAGACAGCCGTTTTACAAATGAGATGTGAAAAAGGTTGATTAGCAGTAAACATAATGGAAAAAAAAGAAGGCAAAAACAAGAAAAACGACGCTTGACTAGAGCATAGCTTGAAAAATGAACTCGAAGAAAAAGTGCGAATAAAATTCGTGAAATAAATTTTCCTAAAAATTTTGAATAAAATAGACGTTGAAAATGCAAAAAAAAACAACAACAATTAAACAAATTATGGTTTGAGTTCCGTTTAAAACAACTCAAGCGACATTCACATATGTAACGCGCGGAAATGAGAAACACGACAATATCAAATTTTCAATCAATCCATTAATGCGATAACATCCGTTAAATGCGAACGAATAGAGCAAGTTTTTAGGAATAAGAAAAAAACATCTTAAAAAGTTCTTTCATTTGTTAAATTTAAAAAAAAAACAAACGATTTTTCTGCTTCACTTTCAAATTTAACGCTTTTGTCTTCTCATATAAGCAACCTCTCGATAGTTGTATCAATAAATTTTATCTATCGACCTTATTTACAATAACAACATAGTTGTTATAAAAAAACATAACAAGCAGCATATTTATAATGGCATAGGTCATAGGACTATAGAATGTAAATTTGAGGTAATATGCAAATGCAACAGTGGTAATCTCTATGAGAAGGTGGTAACGTTTCGTTTGCAAGTTGTCATGAATTGAAATCTTTACAAAAAAATTTTTTTAAAATTATAGCCTTCATTCAGCGCTGAAAAATTTTTTTTAAAAAAATTCTCTTTGCAGACAAATGTATTACACAAGGAACTATGCAACGGAATGACATCATCAATCGTCTGCAAAACAATTTACTGGCAGACGGCCGTTTTACAAATGAGATGTGAAGAAGGTTGATTAGCAGTAAACATAATGGAAAAAAAAAGGCAAAAACAAGTAAAACGACGCTTGACTAGAGCATAGCTTGAAAAATGAACTCGAAGAAAAAGTGCGAATAAATAAATTTTTTTTTTGGATTGAGTGAGCTTGAAATTCTGCAAAGCGGTTGAAATTTGCAATGCAAAGCACGAAAAGGTTTGCAATGCAATGCAAAATTCAAAGGAATGTTTCATTTCCGGAATGAATCGAATTGAGTCGAACTGATTTCCACTGAAGCGCATATGTCCGAATCGAAATATTTTTTAATCTTCAAATGCAATGGCAAAATAATTCGAAAAAAAGCTATAAGCAAAAATAATTCGAACGTTGAACGTTCGCAGAACATATTTCAGTGCTCCAAAATATCCTGATTCCGGCATGAGCCTTCCAAATGCGCATAGTTCTATCCAAATTGCAACGCTTTGCTTATAAAGGTGTTCGCCTAAAATGGTGATCCAGTGAAGATCGTCGACTTATAGCAACCGTTAAAAATTAGTTATCAACCATATCAATGCTCCAATTATGTGTCTCCAGAGGGATGCAGCTTTCTTCCAGAATTTAGTATCGTCTGCTTAATAATGATATTAAAAGCTGGTTTCGTCGACCAAATATTCATGCTTTTTTGAGAACAAGGTATATGGAACAGATAGAAGCAGCTATGAGCTTAGTGCTCCAAATGTCGACTTTTAAAAGTATTAATTTTTAAGGCCTTAAGCGAACTTTATAAAATTTTGGAGGAGGGCTGTGAGCATCTGAAGACACTTAATTGGAGTAGTTGTTTGGTCGATAACCAATCCTTGACGGCAACAATCAACAATGGCTTGATTTCACAAATTTCCAAAAACACTTCACTGTTGAAAATATAATTGTCAAATCCACTCACGTAACGTTTAACTAAACGCATCTGTACATGATAAGTGCTCATTATATCTATTTTGTAAAAAATAGTATGCGTTAGCTTTGAAAAAGTTTTTAATAATAATAAAAAATTTAAAAATTTTTTAAAAATTTATATCACTCTTTGAGCCGGTCATGTTAAACACTGAATTGTGTTATATTTCGAATAGCTTTCAGCGAATTTTGCTGTATGAACAATGTGCAAAATCAATGTTTGTAAAGTGCATCCGTCGATAGAAAACTAGTTTTATCGACCTTTTAAAAAACGCAAAAAAAAAAAGATACGCTGAAAACAAATTGGTACTCCAAGATGAACATCTACTTCTTTCGCAAGTAGCAAAATTTATGTTGAACTTTGGCTGCACTTTTTTTCTTCTTTCATCTTTTCGATTAATAACCAAACAAAACTGCAGACCGCTATAGCATAATTTCATATCTTCTGGAAGAAGATATGAAAATTTTGTGATAGCAAAATCTTTAAGAATACAATTTCTCTATTCATTGGTGATCTCCTTCATGCTGAATAATCTTCGTGAAAACATATTGCGGTTATCTTTCCATAAAAATAGCTCAAACCAGTGCATTCTGAAAAGATTAGCAAAAGAGAACAAGCAGGATTAAAGCAGGTAATTAGCAATATTTAATAATTAATAATATAAATAAATTTTACTAGTAACTAGTAAGGCATCGGTAAACTTTCGAGTAACGTTCACCATTACTTTTTTATAGATTGTTAGGAAATACCCTACCAAAATACAGTATATTTGCGTGTATCATTTTTACGCCTCTGTATATCATATTCTAAAATTGTTTTTGCAGCTATCAAATCGATTGAATTGCCCTCATGCTAAATGAAATTATTTCAAAACGCAACTGCTCATCACAATAGTGATTCCGTTCTTAATGAGAACAGTAATTTTCTTTTCTTTTATTTCCGTAAAAATTATGGAAAGCAAAAGAAAACAGAAAAGAAAGACGAGGACGAGATATGTTTTTTTTTTTTACAGTCGTTCAATATCGCCGAAAAAGATGTCGTACAAAAACAAATCAACTCGAATAACACTCAACAAGATGAAACCAATTGACCGACATTAAACAATACTGCAACTGTTATGTATTTAAAAATAAAACATGGCTGAATGAATGTTGCCAAATGAATTAGCTTTGCGTATCGTTCTTAATCACTCTTAAAATTCTTAATTACTTCTTATTCTAATTAATTAATTTTCTAATTCTTAATATTCTTAATACCACATTCTTAATCGCTAACAACATTTAACAAACAACATTTTTTCCGCTTATCTAATTCACAATTTAAGAAAATGTGGAAATATTCGATAAAAATTTGCTCTATCGTTTTTTGCCCTTAAAATTTTTGCTTGACAAGTTGTTGAGCAAAAATTTTCCAAAATTTTTGCCCGATAACTTTTTTAAAAAAATCTAAAAATTTGTTCTTAAAAAGTTGTTCGAATTTTTTTAAAAGAATGACTAGTTCGATGGCTAGTGGTTTCCAATTCGTAATTGCACATACCGAAAACTTAAAAACAAAATGGCAGTCGTGGAAGCGCGCTTCCTCCATATGGTATCCAGTGTATAATCATGATGCTAAAGAAATTCTTTTTATTAAAATTTTTTCCCATTTGAGCTCAGGATGCGGCGAGCTAAGGATCGCGACAGATGGAAAAATTGCCAGCTGCATCGATGGAGTGAACGGTGAAATCGATGAAACCAGAGCTCTTCAAGGTATTCAAGGGAGGGTAAAATTTTTTTCAGGGTTAATTATTGAGCTAGATTGAAAAAATAAAAGAAAAGACGTCAATGAGTAGATTTATTTTGGGTTATATTTATTCGGATTCCTCCAACATTTTAAGTTATTATCGTTACCATCGAAAAGAAAAAAAACGGTGCCAGACGACTATCAAATATACAAACCAAAACAAATGAGAAATTCCGAAATATTTTTATGAACACACCAAATTGTTCGAAAAACTAATTTTGAAAGGCGGTCGACGGTCTACCGCAATTCGGTTTTTTAAAATCACCATCATTAAAAGTGAAGACGAGCAACATGCTGAATGACCTTCGATGACGATAATTAAATCATGTTTTCATGGTACGATGAACACAGTCATGATTGGTGGAATAAAAGGTCGAGCAAACAACTTAAAATGCCTCCGTTTTATGTTCGATCGAGGAAACCGCAATCATCTCTCCGCAAATAGGATTATTTACTTCTTCAACATCGTGAGCAATGGTCTTTTTTGGTGACCATCCATTCCGTATGGCGGGCAACCTTGTTGTCATGAACCTCTCTCTTTCTTCGCTTCAGCAGTCCATCTGTTTCAGAAACAAAGCGAAAAAATAAATTAAATAAAACTAAAGAGAAGCTTTCCGATATACGATGCGAAGGCATCTGTAATTTCATCGATTCTCGTATCGATGCAGCTGAGCTGACAACCATGACCATGCACGATTGTTTTTACCAGTTTGGGGACGCCTAGTGGTCAACCCGCTGGCGATCCGTCGGGTAAGCAGCCGGAAATCGAACCCAGGTCTTCCCGCATACGACACGGGAACTCTACCACTGAGCTACTAAGCGCCATTCAGAAATCAAAGAATTAAAATTTTGCTACTTTTAGAGAATTCAATGACTTGGAACTTTACCAAATTTCCAACTTTGGACAAACTTTTGACGATAATTTTCAACTTCAGTTGATAACAGACTAAAGATACAATTTTCATATCCTACTGGTCCTATCTTAGGATTAAGCTTGTGCGGACATAAGCCTTATCGAAGAAGCATTGAGTGAGTTCTCGAAGTGCGAACGTTGGCAAGGCTATTATACACCAGTGCAAGAAAAGTCCATATATGTTATGATGAAGCAACCAGAACTGTATGGTGATAAGACTAACTAGGCTTTAAAATATCAAAGCTTCAGTCATTAGCTTTTCCAGTACCGCCGCCATATTTTCTCACGCACATAAAGAAATCAGTTATTTTGTGGACGCAAAATGAATCAGCCTAGCTGGCGCCGAAAAGCGAGACAAAAGTGCGAATGCAAGAGTAAGATTTGCGGGCTCAAAAGTGCGAATGCAAAAGTTAGATTTGCGGGCTCAAAAGTGCGAATGCAAAAGTAAGATTTGCGGGCTATCCTCAGCAAATGTAGATTATCAGCTGTGCAGCCGACTATAGCTAGCTAGCTAGCTAGAGCTTCTCATCTGTTGCCTCTATCTAGCACCTTGCAATTGCAATAGCAAATGTTTGCAAGTAATGAGCAAAAGCTGGCAAACACTATGAAGTTTTCATGTGCAGCGCGTTGGTCAAAAATTGTTTCAAATCACAAATTGCAAATGCTGCCGAAGAAGTTTCGCACATATTCAATGCAACCAGCGGTGATTTTCACAAACTCATGAAAAATCACAACAAACACAACGAAGAAGTAAGCTTTGAGCCTCTACAGGTAATTCAGCTTTGGTAATCGAACATTTGTTAAAATAAAATTGGCTGTTTTAACAAGTTTTCGAATTATTAGAAATTAAAGCTTACCATAATCGTTCCAAAGTTATTCAGTTTTGTGTTATAGTTTTGTGTTATAAGTGGCCATAACATGAAATCTGTTACATAACGATTACGGATCGTATTTTATGCCACAAATTATGCAAAGGCAATATTCACCACACCACTTCTCCGAAGAAGTATCCTTGCACTGAAAGTAGTTACGGCCTGTTAAAGCAGTTCCGGCATTGAAATGCGTGCGCCTGAATCATGAGAATTTTGAAGTTTGACGAATATTTGGTGAAACTGATATGCGCGAACAATTAGCGTATGCAAAACGTATTCTCATGAATAAAAATATCGTTATTAAGCATGTAGGTTTCAACGCCAACGACGTCTAATCACATCGAATCACTAAAAAACGTTCACTGAAAGAACCCTATCCCCCTCCCACAATTTCATTTTTTGAAACATTTCGCATGTTATGATGTACCCAATTCAATTTTCCTGACTACTATATTCAAACCCACAGTATGCGTGTCACCATCTACGAGGAAAAATCCTAATCCATAAGGAAAATTCCGTAAAAAAGCTTTCTAGTGACTCTCACGTATTAACAGCATTAACGGCATCGACAGTTTTACGTTTTGAACGAATTTTCTTTAAAATTTTTCGGAATTTTCAACTTTTTTCCTGTGCTAGCTATGCTGCCGACTTCAAAGGACTCTTCAGAAACCTTAGCGTTTTCGACTAACCTACCACCTACCACTTGACATTCTCTCTATTGGAATTGTCCAAGAAAATTTTGCTTACAAGTGCTTCGAACGGAAAAACGCTCGATTGAAGTGGTGCAGTGATGCGCGTTTCTGCTAGAGCGTTTGCTCATTATAGATTGATTATGAGCGAATTATGCGTCATAATGTGCACAAAATGTTTTCACTGTTCATTTTGGTGTCATTTAACAACTGAGGTTGATAAAAAGAAATTTAGTCGACGAAAAACTATGAAGGCATATCAGATATGTGAAATTTATTCCCAGTACCTATTTCATTAACCAACGAAACTGTTGAAAAAAAAAAAGAAGAAATATATGGCGAACAGATAAATTATTATGC
>JPKZ01001431.1:97915-127263 GCA_000803305.1 Toxocara canis | reverse complement strand
GGGGGGATGGGGGGGAGGGGGTGCGCAGTACGAGCAAAAATTGAACTTCTCTTGTCTCATGATATGGCTAAACGGACAACGTTCAGACCATATTAGTACCGATTTTACCCAC
Source organism: Toxocara canis (assembly GCA_000803305.1). NCBI lineage: Eukaryota > Metazoa > Nematoda > Chromadorea > Rhabditida > Toxocaridae > Toxocara > Toxocara canis. Next base: position 127,151 of record JPKZ01001431.1, on the reverse strand, counting down.
TGCTTAGTACTACAATCAAAAAATTGTAACTTTTTTTGAGTCACACACCTCGCTTCCTTTACATTCTGTTGTCTCAGTGAATGCAGCATATCTCTGTGGCCAACGCCGACTTGTTGTTTAACGAGCTTGCAATCATAAGCCGCAAAGAAAGGCTGCTAAAAAAAAGCGTAGCATTGAACGCCCTAATGAAGACAAATGACTGGAATGAACAACGAAACAAATGTATACCGAAAATATGAGCACAAAAAAACATCATTGCTACTGGTGATAAAAAAACTGATGATACCCGAATTTATACCTATAAAACCTACCCGAACTTATTGTTATGAAATCTAATCTAACCGAATTTTTAATTATATCTCTAATTGGGTTCATAATTATAAAATCTACCCGAATTTACACCTATAAAACCTATCCGAATCTGTAGTCATAAAAACTAATCTGTTGGAATTTTTAGTTACACATCTAACCGGATTTATAATTATAAAATCTACACTAATTTATACTTATAAAACCTATCTGAATTTATAGTTGCAGAATCTAATCTACCCGAATTTTTAGTTGTACATCTACCCGAATTTATACTATGCACACTAACCTATACTCGTCCGAATTTATACATACCACTTATTCGAACTTTTACTTACAACCCACGCTTAGACCACCTATTCGAAAGCTATGAAGCCATTTTCGGAATACATGTCTAACTCGTATAATTTTGAGAAGCTATTCACAATTGGATCTACCGTAAAAATTAATTATGGAGAGAACGATCGTTTATATTCAGCAAAAGTAAATCATAAGACTTCGACTTCTAGCATATTGACTTCAGGCAAGCTAACGAATTCACACTGAAACAGCTAGCTGGCTGTTCTGAAACGACGCACGCTAGTGGGGCGCTTGCGCAGCATTGCATGAGCACACGCAAATGTGTGCGGCCGAGTACTGAAGTCTAAGGGTATGCGAGAAATAAGCATGATATGCGGCATGATGTCCGAGCCACGTTTTGCCTATTTTGACTCGATGCTTAGCCATCCCTCTCTTCATATAGCACTTTGCTTTCGGTTTATCATTTATCCGTGAGAAACACAGAATTTTTCCACGTATAACTATGTTGCTTTGAAGATAATTCCCTTCCACCGCCCCAACCTCTCGTTTTTTAATTTTTTTTTTGCTCAAAGGGAGGAAATTCATAAGAAATTCTCGAAAAAAGAACTCCCGTTGAGCCTCCTTCACATCCCCTATTAGCGGTGGAAAACTGATGAACTTCGTAATCGCACTGAGCCCTTCGCTTGTAAAAAGCCCAAACAAACGAAAAAAAATATACTTGAATGATTACGAGAAGACGCTCAGACCACAAGAGATGCTCGGATGATGAAAGTTGCTGATTTTAAACTCATAAGTGCTATCGCCTACTGTCGTTACATTGAAATCACAATGACTTCAAGTCATGTAATTGAACTTTTGAAAATAAAATGATTATTTTTCTAGCTCAACGCAATCGAGTGAGAATTTCTTTTATTTTTCTAAACTCAATGATCTTTTCCAAAACGCCTATCATTCTACCGAACAAACTGGATGAAATTCAGAAATCATCTTTACTTAGTTTCACAGCAATCGGTTCGATGATTCTTTTGTAGCGATAAAAAAATATTTGAAATAAGCGAATTAAAAATTTAGCATAAATTGAGCTCTTTAAGCTGTTGAAGCTAATAGAACTTTTTCGAGCGAAACGAACAAAAATATCTAAAAGATGGACATCTCTCCTTTATGTTGGCATTAATATAAATTGCATCGGTAATTGTTATCTTTGGGGTGGTGTTTACTACGCGCATGCTTCATCGTCAACACAACTTAAAAGTAAACCAATGGGAAAAATCAACATGATCGCATAGAGCCCGGTTCTTATCAAATATGAAAAGCTACATAGCATCTATGTTTAATACTATGTTGCATGGGGCATATAAAGAAACGGTTTGGTTATGTCTCCATACTTTGCTATATTTTTAGTTCACAAACAACATAAGTTTACCTATGTGCTCGTCTTGTGGACATTCCCGTTTATCCACTAATCCCTTGATCGGAACAACAATCATGTAATGCTTGGATGCCAAAAAGTGTTCTAAGACTGAACATATACACAAAATTTACTTAGACAGCAAAAAAATGTTCTATACTCCGACTTCATCATTGACTCGCAATTTAGAGCGCTACGGTTCGATTTCTTGATCAATTTGGCAAAAAACTAGTCAGAAGTTATGACCGTCCGAAAAAGAATCTCATCAAGGTGGTAAACTTTCGATTCGGTGTTTAAACGGCAAAAAAAAGTGCAACTGTTGTTGTTTGTAACGATTAAACAGCTGTCCTATGAATGCACTGTGCAATTGCATTCAAAACCTTTGCAATTGCACTCGAAACGTTTGCAAAGACGGAAACACAAATTGTTTTTTCATCAATTAAAATTTTCACGGGAATTTACTCGAATCTCGAAGAAAATATGCAATCACTTTGCGGCTGATTTTCGCAGTGCTATTGCGCTCAAACAATACGACCTTCATCAGATGCAAAATATTCGTTATATTTCTTTAATTCGGTGATAACGTTGCGCCCATAGAAAGGTCTTTAAACACATATGTAAACGTATGACGCGGATCGGTATTGTTTTAAAAATAAAACCATTCGAAACTCAGTACATAAAGAAGCTAACGTACGTTGGAACCAAAGCGTCGACTTATGGTCTTTATCACTAGCAATATAGCATGTGAAGTTCGTATTTTTATCAACGTTTCCAATCAGTCGATAGCAATCGCAATTCCTCCTCACTTCTACCATTCAGCGCAATTTTATTAGCTTTCAAGCTAAAGCTTTAGCTAAATTAGCTTGTTAGCTTTTCAGAAAATTGCTTGTTTTGTGCTCTTGCTGTCACACTTCATGGGGCTAGTTGGGAGGGCCAGTAACAAATTTTTAACGGAAAGTATTTGAATTACAAAATCTTTTGTGCGATGAAAATTCACTTAGATACTTTCTCATTCCGAAATTCAAAAATATGCAATATCGGATGACGCATCACTCCCTTTCTTACACTGATGGCGTATACGACAAGCGACCATGCGCAGTCCTCACTTCACTAAATAGTAAATTATGTCAGTCGAATGATAACTTCATTAGTGTCCAACTGCATATTTCAGTTATACCTATTGCTATTTTCCGCTAGAAACAGGTGTAACTGAAAAAAACTCCAACTTTACTATGCGAGAGAAAAAAGCAATCTTGTGACTCGGTAGATTTAAAAAAGAACTTCACACTTTAGAGCACTGCAATAATTCTGGACCATCGAGGATCGTAATTTATTTTGCATACGTTAATTTTTTAGGCAATTCGTGCTTCACTTTCGTCTTAGTACCAAACCTAAAAAAATTAAGAGAAAACAATCTGAAAACTTTCAACTTTGAGCAGCAAGCAATACGACGTAATCGGAACTAAAACCGCGCTTCCATTAACTGCCATATCAAACGCATTCATTCAGAAGGCGCGGTCATCTCAGATTTCTTAAAGCCATCACAGAGATTCGACGTCAACGTGTCGACTGCATACGACTGGAAATTACAAGCAGACAACTCGTTCTATGAGGTTGAACTCTTCGTGATACGCATTGTAGGATAATCGTCTAATTTTTTAAAGCGTATGATTTCAGCATTTTGTGAAGCATATTTCGCTGCACAGCTAATTTCTTAAGCCTCTCCTTTTTTTGCACATGGTGCACCCTTCACCGCGAAGCTCTAAACTTCATTTTGGCATGAGGCCATATTGTATTACTGTTTGGGAGCTAAAGGATCTTTCGAAGTCTTTTACCCGAATAGGAGTATCTTCTAGTCATGCTATCTATCCTAGGAGAGATGAACTGCATGGACGTCGCCGATTTGCAAAAAAGATAAGAGTGGATGTTGGGAGGAGAATGTATGAAAGAATTTCAAAAACGTATGAAATTATAGATGAGAAAGACTAGTAATGCCTTAAAATTTATATCATAGCATCCTTTCAGGCTTTTGCTCTTTTACAGTTTTGATCTTGCACCTTTTTTGGGGAAGGGATGGAATAGGGAGGGTGAGTTTTACAACTTCAAAATAATGTTGATAATGTAATATCCAGCCCATTCCAGACTCCAGATTCCATGTCCTTAATGATTTCTAACAAACCCTCCATATATTTTCATTATCTTATGACAAAGAACTGCAGGCTCGTTTAATTAATAATAGCGTTATTAACAAGATAGCCGACCAACTACATTGAAAAATGCTTAGTTCACATTGTGAAAAAATTATGATCATCAGCTACAAAATCCATCTGATATGCACGTTGCAATAAAGCAATACTTGTGCAGCAAAGAAAACGAAAAGCTTTTCACCTTTACTTTTTGAAAATGAATGCCAACCGTATACGGTTTATACTGACGAGGAAAAGCAGAATACTTTAGAAGTAAAGCTTTCACTGTGGTTCTTAGCAGAAACTTGATCAACTGTGAAACGATATCACCGCGTCAAAGGTGAAATTGAAAAAATACGATGTCTAATAGAGTCTTCTAATTGTTATTACTGGTTAAGCATATAAAACGTTTGTTTCATATCGGAGTAAAGCAAACGGCTGACAGTACCATCGCTACCACTCCTATCGGAACAGGAACAGTAAGAACAATAAGATTAAACGTTGCAATAGTTACGTCTTAGCTGTTTGTGTGCGCTTGCAGCCCCCTTGTATAGTCAATCACGAGATGGTGATTAACAATAGCATGCACAGATCAACGCACATGTTTTAAGCATGAGCATTCAATTGCAACGAATCAGTTAGATACACTCAGCGAGACTGATGATGTTATATGATTATAACTAATATAAATATGGATTGATCGGATGAATAATTCTCCCGAATTTCTCCCCGTATAGATGCTGGGCATAAGATCGTATACAGCACGACTCTGTGTCTTCGAGTGTTACGAGTATGGGATTAATTAAGACGGTGGATGGACACATAAAACTTGATGTCAAGTACCTCAATGATTCCACTACGGACCCGAGTAAACAACCCAACACTCCTTCGTCAATCGCCTCGATCCATGGTATCATAACCTACAGAGGGTCGATAAAAAATTCCTGGCCTATTTGGCCAACGTTCTACTTAGACGGGTTAGCATTCAACGAAAGCATGCATAATATGTAAGTTCACAAAATGAACTAACCCAAATCTGGCACAGCGGAAGGGACATCGTATTGGTGGCGGAGAGGGGTCGCGTATGGAGCGAGGTTCGTTTCAGATCGCAGTGTCGGGTACGTAGACCGCTCACTGCGTTTGAATGCTGCTTCAAAGGTGATGGACGTCGCATGGTTGAAGTTGATTCTTTTTTGGTACACTCCAATCACACGTCACCTCAACAAGTACACGTGCACAGCTTTAACACTCTCTCGCTCTATCCCTCTCCGACCGTGACGTAGTGCGTTGCTGCAAAGTTTCAAACCATATCAACAGGCTTACTGATAAGGCGACTTTTAGCCGATACCTTAGTGAGAGTACAGATAGTTGTTTTTTATTTCATAACAAATAAAGGCCTCAGAAATAAATTATCGTTCTGCATAATACGAGCGAAAGCATAGAGTGAACTGGTGTATGGATTATAACCCAGAATTTATGGATTTCGCAATACTTTTAGTAAGCCAAAAGGAAACCAAAATAATTTTGTAGTGGTTTTTGATATAGCTTTTTAAGACTGACAAAAATTCTTCATTCGTGCTAAAAAATCATTCCTATTCACTCGCTTACCCTTTTTTCTATTAACCACTTTTAATTTGTATTCGATCCGATCTAACCTTCTGCATCATCATTATTTTGGAATGTGAAGTTGTGATGGGTGAGGGAGGGGAGGGGGGAGGGAGTGAGGGAGGAGGAGGTTGGGAGGGGGACTCAGTAGACAGCAGCACCTGAGGTAAAAAATAAACCAGATATCCGCTACTGCAAGGTATTATTTCTGTTTCCGTTTGTCTCTCTAAGCGATGTGGTTATACTTTTACAGCAAAACTATCAACTATCAATCCGATTTTGCGAACCGATGAAATTTTTACTCCAGTGAAACCGCAGAATGGATAGGGCAGTCTCAAATATTTCCCTATGCGATTTATCGTAACGTTTTGAGCACTGAACCGATCACAGTGAAGAGCACTGGAACAAAAAAAGTTATGAAATAAATCTACAGGGAATATTTCACAAGACCAACGTGACCTACAAATATTTCCTCCGCATTGCAATCGCGCAAAACCTCAGCGATCACATACCTACCATTCATGGTTGACAATTCCTTCACGCTATTTTAGGTAAGCCGAAAATCGATGACACAAGTGGTGATGAAATTCACAGGAATAAAATGTTCTCAAACAAACGTAACCCCTAACAACTGTACCATCTTTGTTTAGTTAAACGCTTCGCCCACCTACGTCCACTTACTAGCTGAAATATCGCTTCGACGATATTTCAGCTAGATTTATTAACCTCAACTAACAGTTTAACAAAGATGCCTAAATATGACGAAATATCGCGAAACGAAATTTCATAAAACCATATTTAACAGCTACATAAACAAATCAGCCTAATTGTTAGCTTAGTTAGCTTAGTTGTTAGATTTCTTTCGTCATTTAAGCATATCTCGTTTATTATCCTCTAAAAAGACTAAAACTTTTTTTGAATAACACAACCATAATAACACCACTCGGTTGCTTGTGAAAGCGGCAAAAGGAGCAGTAGAAATGTGAAGGCGAAGGAATGGTGTTTCTAGCGGAACGTAGACAAACCAAAACAACATTTGATAAAAGTGTGCAGACGTTATCAGATTATTTTTTCGTGTTATAAAAATGATGAGATCACAGTACTGTTTGACCTATTCGTCGACCGCCACATTCAATTCTAACTTCCAATAACCAAGCAGTTTTTAAACCGCGGTTACTGAATGAATTTAGATGAAGTAAAAATACAAAGCGGTCGGTGATGTAAATACTGTCAAAATGTTTCATGCAGTAGACAGTAAAGTTTTCCTCCGAACGCAGGAATTGTAAAATAGATATCTAAAGGTTTTCTTTAGGGTAATTAGTAGCTTTGTGGCTGGGAAAATAATGTAGAAGAATTGGGAAATGTTTGAGAAGCACTGTCATGCTTAATTTCTGTGCTCATCTGTGACTCTCAAGCAGTTGAAGTGCAAATATATAGCATTTAATGCGAAGCACCAAAGCAAAAATCTAGCAACAAACGATGCTGCAAGCGAACGAATTTAATATAAAAGAGCGAAGCACAGCACAAAAGAAAAAGTGAATTCGGTATAGACTAGGTTTATAGCACTGAGGAGGCAGCAATAAAAGGGGTAATATGATTATATAAAAGTTATAATTTGGATATAAAGCAAAATTTCAGTAAAACTGATTTTGCAACAAAGCCATAATAAGAACGTTTCTAGCAAGCATGATAAGGAAGTAAGTATCGCTCAAGAACAATCACTGATAAGCATCTGCTACAAAATACTTCCACTAGTCTTAAACGCTATTTTCAGTAGTTTGAAAAACTTCCAAAAAAATTTCTGTTTGATCACCTCTTTTTCTCAGAGGTGATAAATACAGGTAAGTATTTACAACAATTTCTTTCAGGTTTGACTATTACATTGCTTGTCATCACGAACTACTGCACTTCAATAGGCTCGCATGATGTTCGTATTTTGATCACTGCTTATCATCAACGTTTTGATAAAAAGCTAAAGCCCAATCAATCATCAATTCAATGTACTTTCAAGCGTTGGCTGATCGTCCACTAAGAGCCTATAGCGCATTTGTTCGCATAGCATTATTCTTATGTTTTGAACGAACAACCATTTGTTTAGCCTAGTTGAATACAAGAGAAGTGGACTTTCAAACTGTTCGCGTTAGCGTTCCACGATGAGCAATTCATTCCGTTGTTAGAGTGCCGTCGTTGTCGTTTACATACACTGCATCGTCTTGTCATCGACACAGGTGAGCGCAATTTGGTAACGCACAAGGCGCATGAATAGAGTGAATATAGTGATATTTAAGGTGTGTGAATTTTATATTATCTAGGAATGATATGCCTAACATGCCTAAGGATCTAATCGTATTAAATAACTTTTTTAAAATCTAATTGTAAACATACCCAAGAACGATTTAATGGCCTTATGCAATGTCGTCTTGGTGATCAATTCATTTTCATTTAGATGATCGACAAGGATTGATCGTTAACGATCTCAATAAAACTGCCTTGTTCGCTGTATTGAGAAGTTTCGAGAGCTACAACTGTAGATTTTCTAGCAGTTTTATCATCATTAATCGAATTTGTTGCGCTTGTTGTACACCTGGAACCGTAACCGATCGAGAATTATAGGTTCGTTGAGGTGCGCGATGAATATGCAATTGCCTCACCCTTCTTTGACACTTGCAGCATTTTTTCGCGTCTGAGTACCTTAAGCTCATGACATGCCGTTTACTTTTTCCGTTTGTTGCAGCTCCTCAGAACTTCATTATAATCATTCATTTCTGTGTATTGCTGCTTATGTTAGCTAACCACTAAACTGTTTAGTTGTAATGTGAACGTTGTAATGTTGAGAGGAAAAAAGCGCAATTGAGTCGCAAGAACGCTTAGCGAATGGATTCGTTGAACACTGAGGAAACAATATTCTCCGTAGGATCTTTGACGAAATTTTTCACAGCAAGACCGAATTCATTCACGAACAAATCAGTTTCGAGCACAACTATTCTCGATCTGATTCAACCATTCTAAGGTGTCCTTTTTAAAGGAGAATTTATAAAAAAACTCTTTTTCCAGCTGACTTTATGTCAATAGACAATCATTATCGTAATGGCAAAACGTTAGTATTTCAAACGTTAGATCTTTGAATTTGGCGTCGAATTAGATGCGCTAGGTGAGCCTAGAGTGCTAGAAAAGCGATATATACTTGTAAGATATTGTGACATTTCTCTGAATGAGTTATATACGGAAAAGAACGGCAACCAGTGATTTCTGACATTTTTTAGAAGGACAAAGTTGATTTGCTTAGAAACTTATCGCTAAATTATGTATTACTTTTTACCTTTAGTAACATTTACTGGTGCTACGCGTAAAAAAGAAACTTAATTTCGCGTGCATTGAGCGATCTCAGCTGCAACTATAAATGTCCTTTCTTACATCTCAACTAACGCAATTCTATGAAGTGCTGATTTCATTACTAAAAGATAAAACTTTAAAAACCCTATTCTCTATTTTACGGTCATATTTAAAGGCTTTCCGATTCAGAGCGAGTAAATAAGTTTGCCATATTCGCATCTGTCTGCATCATTAAGCGTTCAAGAAGTTACACGACTGTCCCCTGTGAGCTGTTAGCGAACATCGGAATGATAATTTATAAGAGCGCTATATAAGGGGCGGCTGAATTTACTTCGTACGACCATACTGTTAGTCTGCGCTTTGCGTTAAAATGTGGAAAGATCTCTTGATTTAAATATCGTTTTTGTGCTGAGGGTCACACCTAGAGGATATTTGTGCATGATCACTAAACTACAACAATAAAAAACAAAGATACAAACGCAGCTGTAATTTCATCGATTCCTGTCATCGATACAGCTCACAACCATGCTTACAACTGAGGGCCATTGCTTCTTACCTTTCATGATCGTTGTGACCAATTTTGACCGTCTGATGGTCAGCGTGCTGACGATCCTTACTAAACTACAACTGGATAAAATCATTTGTATGAATCATTTTTCAAATCTTTTCCTTACCACTTGTCTAAAATAAGCAAATTATATTAGCTATGAAAAAATCAGTTAATGCAGTTCTCTGTTCGTAAAAAGGGGGAAGCTATTCCAGAAAAAAAAAACGAACGATGTCCGTTGTGTTGCTTCCTTGTCAGATAGGCGGCCGAAAGAGTGGCTCATAGTTCGCTAAAGTGCCAAAAACTTTTTGCACATGACGTTGAATTGATGATGAATAGGCAGACGGCTGCAATTTTTATGTCATCATTTTTCAACAGCGTGTTTAATTCACTAATGCGAATATTATTCAGTTCATCGGCCCAAATATAATCACAGCAATCTAAATTACTGCTCTACAGGTATGGTCGTCAACAAAAAATATTACTATACATTTCGGAAAATAAAACAGATGCGCGTTATATGGAATTAATTACAACGGTCAACATTTTAATTACAACGATTTATGGATTAATTAATTACGACGATTGGAACTTATTTCCCACTTTAATTCTTATTCGATTACCAGTGCCATACTTTAACGATAAGGTTCTAAGCAAATTAAATATGGCTTTCGCAAAAATGTTAGAAATCCAATGCCAGCGAACACATGCCAATGTTCTTTTTCTTATATAACTCCTGCTGATTCTCCGAAAAGTTACGATACTGAAATATATATTCTTATTCCAGTACTCTAAGCTCACCTGAAGCATCGTAGTTAAATGTCAAATTTAATGATCTAACGTCCGAAATATTAACGTTTTGCCATCACGATAACGATTGTCTATTGACATAATGTCAGCAGGAAAAAAAAAGTATTTTTTATCAATTCTCGTTAAAACGAACACTTTTGAATGATTGAATCAGATCGAGAATAGTTGTGCGTGAAACTGATTCGTTCATGAATAATCGGGTCTTGCTGTGAAAAATTTCTTCAAAGATCCTATGAGAATATCATTTCCTCAACCCTCAACAAATCCATTCGCTAAGGGTTTTAGTGACTCAATTGCTCTTTTTCCCTCTAAAAATTACAACTTTCACATTACAGCTAAGTAGTTTAGTGGTTAGCTAACATAAGCAGCAATACACAGAAATGAATGATTATAATGAAGTTTTGAGGAGCTGTAACAAACGGAAAAAGTAAGTGGCATGTCATACGCTTAAGATACTGAGACGCCAAAAAAATGCTGCAAGTGTCAAAGAAGGGTGATGCAATCGCACATTCATCGCGCACCTAAACGACCCCCTAATTCTCGATCGGTTACGGTTCCAGGTGTACAACAAGCGCAACAAATTCGATTAATGATGATAAAACTGCTAAAAGATCTACAATTTTAGCTCTCGAAACTGCTTGATAAAGCGAACAAGGCAGTATTATTGAGATCGCTGAAGAACAATCGTTGCCGATTATCTAAATGAAAAAGAATTGATCACCTAGACGGCATTGCCTGAGGCCACTAAATCGTTCTCAGATACGTTTACAATTAGATTTTAAGAACGTTACTTAATACTACTAGATCCTCAGGCATTTTTTCATTCATAGATATTATACGATTCAGAGGCCATATAAGTTACCCTATCCACGATATTCACTGTATGCTTTACTAAATTACGCTCATCAGAATGGATGAGGAGACGATGTAAGGTATGTAAACGATAATGAAGATGCCCTAACAACGGAATGAGTTGCTCAGCGTGAAACACTGACCCGAATAGTTTGCAAGTGCATTTCTCCTGCATTCAACTAGTATGTCGGTGATTAATGCGCGAAGTGGCAGTGAAGTATCTTTGATTAGAACAAAGGAATATTACTTACCAATGCTGGTAATAGATGCCCGTTTCATTCTATGAAAAAAGGAGTATTACTTACAACTGCTAGTAATAGGTACCCGTTTCATTCTAAGACATAAGATTATTGCAAAGAACCGTATTGTAATTTAAGCAAGGCCTACTAATATCTAAATTATGATGACTATATCACAGGCAATGATCGGAATGATAAACAACGAATATTATCGACCTGATTAATTGGCAATGGCGTTCACGTTGAAATCGATTAGTCTAGAGTCTCAGCGATCACAATGCACTCTGAAAAGCGAACAGTCGCAGACCGAACGATTGCACGCACTTCTACGCGCTGATCTGATTTTGATAAACTGACAATAACCGGTGTGCCTGCATGCACAACCATTTCACAGCCGTCCCTTTATGATTGGCGAACAACTTTTTGTTCGCAGTGACGTCATCAACTTCCGGACGTTTATAGATAGCTTCGATTTGATAGTGGTAAAATTTTGCAGAGATTGCAAAAATGTTTTGAGGGGATAAGGAGAAGCGGCGGCCACTCGAACGATAGCGATGTATCCAGAGAGAGAACTCTTGGGCTCATACATTCATGGTTTAAAACGTGTTTCAGTGCACTGAGGCTGTATGAAGCGGAATCTGAGGCTGTATGAAGCGGAAAATAAAAGTGTCATATCTTTGATGGATGCGAATCGCATAAAATTGAAAAGAACCAAACTGACATAAAGGAAAAGAAATCAGAAAGCAAAATGGGATTGGTTTTATTGGCTTGTGCTAACCTGCGGTGTTTGAATTTTTTGCAATCCCAACTATATAGTATATATAGAAATCGCCACTACACCGAAATTTTGACACCTTTTAAGGTATCGTGACGTATATTTCATTAACTACCGTTAAAGAAGCATCGTTAGCGGTTAATTAGTCATTAACTTCAAAGCGATTTCGTTGTTTACTACGCATAAAATCAGAGCCGAAATACTAAATAGTACCACGCTTACGTTTTAGTTTCTGAGGATTCCTCTTGTAAGGAGCGTTAGTGTACGAAACGCAAAATAATTTAGCCTTCATTTACAGCTAGAAAAAAGCGAACGAACCATAGAGAATGGAATTCAGTTATGGGCAATAAACTGTCATTTCAATTATAGGAGAAAATTTGAGCGAATTCTTTAAAAAAAACTAAATAGATCACTTTCGCACCTACGTTCAACCATCCGTTCGTAAAACTTCTCCAATAAAGATATTAGTGTACCATCAAGATATAAATTACGCAACCTGACAGGTTTGAAAATGCATACAGTTTTTTGCTCTTCTTAAAGGATTGAAACCTTCCCCAAGTTCAACGATTTGATTTCGAAATTGGCAAAGAAGGTGATCCTCGAGTGTAGCTTACCAATTATGATAAATTCAGTTTTTGTAGCCCGCTAATACCGGACCGATAGACAAAGAGACCAGGATACATTCATACGGATGCAACGTCACCGTAATATGCTTTATTCATGCAAACTTGTCAAAGCGCATAAAAACAATCCTTTAATCGAGCATTTATACGAGCAGTTAAAATACGAATTTTTATTAATTTCTAGCCGTTATGGAACCGCTAGTTTAATGAGTCCTTTTTTAAAAATCTGCTGCTGATTGCTTCAAACAAAAATGGAGAGAACGAAGTTGAGAAAAAAAAATTATGGCCACAAATTTGGTTTTAATCGTTACCATTAGTAACTAATTAACTAATTAACTAATTAACTAATTAACTAATTAATTAATTAATTAACTATGAAATATCGTTGAGATTTCTCATCTGATCGTTGCTCACATTGTCCGTTCTTTGTTTTTCACCAAATAGGCATTTCGCAAAAAGAGAATTCCCAACGAACATATTCAAACACTCTAAAATCGATGTGGGCGGCAATAGCTCAGTGCTAGAGTCACCGCTTCGAATGCGGGGAGACCTGGGTTCGATTCATGGCTGATTCCCACCATACCACTGACAGCTCAGCTCAGCTAGCGGGTGGTATTAACAACTAGCTACAACAGGCAAAGGAAAGACTGTTGCTCGGCGTGCGATTGCCTCAGTTACATCGAGACATCGCACTGATGGAGCAAGCGGTAAGAATAAGAATAAGAATAAGTTTTTATAATATGGTGCGGGCTGAGAAATCTACCTTTAGAAAGGAGTTGCATACTAAGAGCTACTAAGAGCGTAGTGGCCGGAAAACCTATTTGGAATGGTTTGTATATAAACCGTGGCGATATCGACGATGGTACTGTTACGGACGACTTCTAAGCTATACTTTAACGCTTAGCACTTTTGGTGAAAAAAACAGTGATTAGTTATTGATATATGGTACTCTTTTCCAGGCTGCCACCGATTTACGGCGGAGCTAGGCGGAGCTCCAATTTTCAATCGGAGCTAAAAAGGCGTAGAGAACCAAGCGAAAAAAATAAACACCTTGCGACAGCAACAGCGTTAAAGCGTTGTTCACTACGACAATTAAATACGATTTCAAAGTTCGTTTTCAGTCAACGTATCCGGCAGAGCTGGTTCGGATGAATTTTCTAATATGGATTCTTTGTTCAGTCATTATGGTTTACTCATATACACTGTTATATCAACAAGAACCAGTTTTGTTTGCAAACACAATCTCATGGAAAAAAAAACAGCCCAACTGTCAGTTTGTTGGCTTCATGAATAGCTTAGCATATACCGTAGTGGGTGTAAGGAAAGCCAATGACAAACATAACTGCTGAAATGCTATGATTATCATACAAAGTTTTCCAGAGGCTAATTTGAAGTCCACCTATGGAGCACCTCTACGCCGGAGCCAGTCCTGATTCCTGACACTGAAAACTTTCGCGGTTATAAAGGAGGCTGAAGTTGAAGGCTTGTAGACAAAGAGTCCAATGTCATTCGCAGATCGAGCATACAAATAGTAATGTCTTTGAATTAAAGCCAAAATTTTCTAGTGTTCATTTAGTCAAACATCTGGACGAATCAAAGCTGTCTGTATTTAGTCTGGCAGGCTCTTGCGTCTCACATAACACATACTTCCTTGCTTCTCGAATCATTGCTGGAAACGAGTTTCACTTTTATAGCAAATTTATAGCGCGCGATACAAACTGATTTCGGCAACATATCGCTCGGTCGATGATACACGAAACGAACGTGATTGGCCTATCTCTTATTCCTATTGATTGTTATCAATCAATAAACGATATCAGCGAGCGCCTACGATCAAAGTGTTCAAGTCAGTGAAGGGATTATTTTTTTAAATGCCAACGTTCCGCACAAAAATTCTCTATTCAAAGCAATAGTCAATCGTCTGCGTAAACGTAACGACTTATTTTGAATTTACGACTTGTGAGATTTACCATGATCTACATGCTTCCGATGGATGACTCCACCGCTGATGCTGGCTGGCTAAGTACCAAGATTTGGAGCAAGCGTCGTTTGAATATCTAGCGCATAATCGTTGTCATCAGTAAAACAACGAGCCATATCAAACCTCAAACCATCAAACAATGGATCCCAAAGTAAGTCGACGGTGTCATTGATATTTTTTTAAAAGTTTAAACTGTTCACTGATGCTGACATCACTATGTTGCATGGTTCTGGAATAGGATCGTTCGATCGCACAAGTATGGAATATCATTAACGACCCCATTTTAATCAACTATGGCTTGCTTCCGTTGGTTTTGTTTAAGTAGTCATGGATTTTCGTTCAACTTAAAAGAATTTCTTATCTCAAAGTGCCACAGAAAACAACTATCTTAATTTCGTGTCAATCTAACGTAAAGTTGAAGTATGAGAGTTGTTAATTAAACTGTATAAAACAGTACCCTGTGATCGCTGTAAGAATGAATCAATCATACGTATGGGCTATACAGCATTTTATAGCACGTTTTCGCTTCAAAAATTCCGGCAATAAAGCATTTGTTGAAAAGCAAGTGTTCGAAAAAAAAGACCATGGAAAAAGCTTCCACTAATTCATTCACAAGCTAAAACAACAATAACGCCAAGTGCAGTCCCATCCGGGCAGATTCCGAATAGTTTCAGTCATATTTTCATTTAAACTGTTTTTTTTTCAATCTGTTTATTTTTTGCAGTAAGATAATTTACCTCAACTAGTTCCATCGTTCTCTAATAGTATAGTAATTTGGAGATAGGCGGCATCATTTTTATAGCATCCATAGGGCTATAGCTGCGGATTCGATCACAGACGAACGTGAAAAAGATGTATTGCTGATCCTCATATCAAGATAAAAATCCATTATATCGCCAAACGTTTGACGGAACACAATGGCCGCCTTCATCACTTTTATGAGTAATTACTGCTCATTTATTATCACTATGCGATAATGAGCGATATTTTCCATTCTCCTTCCTCCTCAAATTGCATACGAGTGATGCCTATATTTAGCGAGTTCAGCTTTAAAATGACGTGACGAAAATATTTTAAAAGAAGTTCTAAAAAAAGCGAAAATATTTTAAAGCAGTTTTCGAAACGATATATGATGGTAAGAACAAGCAAGAAGACGTGAGCGCATCGAAGATAATCTATGTGACATTGGCGAGCAGCAATCCGAAGTGTTTCAGCTGACGTCGATTTAACGCAAAAACGAAACACTCCGTTGCCACGCCACCGCAATGCACATTCCAGCTTCGTTCAAACAGATCTTCACACATATATGAAGCAACCCATACGGTTATCGTTTCATATTGTATTGTCGTTTGAAAAAGACAATTGTTTTGTCTAAAATAATCCTTTTTTTTTCCATTTACTATACAATTGATTGATCGGCTAGATTTCACCGATATTTGTCGGTCGTGGACCCTATATCTTGCCTTACATAACTATATAATCTACAAATCAGTAAAGGATTATCGAGTTTTTCAAAATTTGAAATTGACGAATTTTAGGAGAAAAAAGTTAATAAAATTGCCCGAGTAATGAAAAAAGAAGAGAGAATCAAGAAAAGTGTTTCTCAACATTTACACGATTTCTTTTGGAACAAATTCATTAGTTATGCTAGTGAATACGCGATTGAAAGAATGTGAAACTTTTGAATGGAGTAAGAAAAAATATTTTGTGAAAAAGAAAAAATACTATTTTAAGCGAAATGGAAAGACATATGAATCATATTCGAATGAGTCATGCAATGATTCAACTTAGTTTATTGCCTGAAGCTGTCGTAAAGCGCTGGAAGAAATTTTAATGATTTTCTCATTCATAAGCAAAGCCCACAATTAGACTTATTTTACCGATCATAGCAAGCAACTAAGTTTAAATATTACTCGAAATGATTAGCAGTTATCGTAGACAATTGCGCTAAAATTACCGTCACGCAGTTTAATGCAGCGTTCTCCAAAGAATGCAAATGAAAACTTAATTTTATAAAATTGTCAAAAGAAAAGATCGGCTGAACAAATGAACGGATCGTCGCTTACAAAATAGCTTTCATTACACTGAAAATTTTTCGGGATATAAATCTATACACAGTCCGAAAAGAAGAAAAACAATCCGAAAAAGAAAAAAACCAATCTGAAAAATAAAGAAAACCAATCCAAGAAAGAAAAAAACCGATCCGAAAAAGAAAAAAGACAATCTGAGAAAGAAAAAAAAACCAATCCGAAAAAGAAAAAACACTTTAAAAATATGTCGACAATTTACAATCACTGAAGCATTCAGCATTCGTGTAAATATTTGTTTAACGATAAGAGGGAAGAAAAACGTTAAAAGAAAAATTGTATTTGAATTTAAAATGTAGAAAAGTTTCGATTCACTCAATGCGCTTAACGGAACAACTTAAACACTAACAATGCAGCGATGTACTGAGTATGAATCAGGGCATTTAAACACAGCATTTTATTTCATACAATAGTGTACAGTATCAAAATCTATTCAACTAGTACGGTTCATTCTCTTATCAGTTTTATCAGTTTTATCAGTTTCTACGAGGTCGACATCCACTGAAGGCCGAATTATCGCTTTCTTTTTTGACGAAAAAAAAAGGTAGGATAACACTTTTGAGCTTAGGCACAATTTTGGGTTTTTGAAAAGTTTCCATAGGCGGACGGGGGTACTCTGTTAAGAGCGTCGATCAAGATCAAAAAACCATGTTAACTTTAGCGTAGCTTGTTTCATCGATTAATGAGATCAGTGTTGAATTTGTCGAATAAAACTTCGATAAAATCCGATGAAATATCCGATGAAGTAAAGCAGTAAATTTCAACAATTTCTTATTATGGAAAAATTTCGTTGCTATCGCAGCGATATTATGGAAAGTGAAAAACGGTAACGGTCGGGTAGTGTTGAACGTTGTGCATTGAATAAGTGAACGCTAAGGCAACAATCATTGACGACATTTTTATTTGCTAAGCATTCCATCTATTTAGAGTTGTTCAGTTCTTGTTGTCATCAAAAAGTCGGAAATCTACTCGGTTTTCATACGCTAACAAAATGTCAAAAGATTTTTTAAATGTTCTCTTTTTCTTCGTCTTTAACAACACTCCTCTTCATCGCCTCAACCAAGCAGTTTGCACATCTCGGAAAAAAAACCCCCCCAACTTTCTCATTGTTCGCTATTTGCGTTCGTTAACGGCACAAATGTGGCTCATCCGTTCTAAAGTGTCAAATGGGCAAAAAGAAAAAAAGCATCGCTTAGAAAAATTGTTGAAAGTCTTAAAAAGTCAGGCATAAATTTGCCCCTAATAGTTTTCGTCAAAACGATTTAATTAAAATTTAATAATTTTTGGTAAATAATGTAAATAGGCAAAAGCAAATAACCCGAATGAAAGGGACTTCTGAACAAATTTTGTGAGTTTTATTTTAGCGCTGCCATCTTGCCATCCAAGACAACCTAACTTCAAGCAGCAATGAAAGGGAAATACTATTTATTCCAAACATTGTATGTTGTATGTGACAATGCTCAATGCTGCAATAATTTCGGTTGAAATCAACGTTTCATTCGAAAGTGCTATTCACTATTGTCACCTTTTAAATCGTGTTGTCTATTGCCGTACACAGTAGAGAGTACAGAGTACAGAGAACAAATTCTTGTTCATTCACAAATAAATATTTCATAACAACGAAGTGTGATGTACATGGATGTGTGCATGTGTGGCAAAACAGTCACCGCTGCTAGCACAACACAGTCACTCTTGCTAGCGAAAGACAGTCACCGTTGCTAGCGCAAGACAGTCACCGTTGCTAGCGCAAGACAGTCACTGTTGCCACCAGCTAGTGCAAAAGTATCAAACTGGTGTTGTGAGGGGTTGTACTGTACCCCTCACGATCTACTATAATTCCATTAGAAGGTGTTGTGCTGTGTTACCATCCTAGATAACCTAATTTCTGAGTTCTTTGGGTTTTTGATGTTACTGTCTCTTTTTTTTTTTTTTGAAATACAAACTTGGAATAACATTGTATGTTGTATGTGACAATGCTCAATGCTGCAATAATTTCGGGTGAAATCAACGTTTCATTCGAAAGTGCTATTCACTATTGTCACCTTTTAAATCGTGTTGTCTATTGCCGTACACAGTAGAGAGTACAGAGTACAGAGAACAAATTCTTGTTCATTCACAAATAAATATTTCATAACAACGAAGTGTGATGTACATGGATGTGTGCATGTGTGGCAAAACAGTCACCGCTGCTAGCACAACACAGTCACTCTTGCTAGCGAAAGACAGTCACCGTTGCTAGCGCAAGACAGTCACCGTTGCTAGCGCAAGACAGTCACCGTTGCTAGCGCAAGACAGTCACCGTTGCTAGCGCAAGACAGTCACCGTTGCTAGCGCAAGACAGTCACCGTTGCTAGCGCAAGACAGTCACCGTTGCTAGCGCAAGACAGTCACCGTTGCTAGCGCAAGACAGTCACCGTTGCTAGCGCAAGACAGTCACCGTTGCTAGCGCAAGACAGTCACCGTTGCTAGCGCAAGACAGTCACCGTTGCTAGCGCAAGACAGTCACCGTTGCTAGCGCAAGACAGTCACCGTTGCTAGCGCAAGACAGTCACCGTTGCTAGCGCAAGACAGTCACCGTTGCTAGCGCAAGACAGTCACCGTTGCTAGCGCAAGACAGTCACCGTTGCTAGCGCAAGACAGTCACCGTTGCTAGCGCAAGACAGTCACCGTTGCTAGCGCAAGACAGTCACCGTTGCTAGCGCAAGACAGTCACCGTTGCTAGCGCAAGACAGTCACCGTTGCTAGCGCAAGACAGTCACCGTTGCTAGCGCAAGACAGTCACTGTTGCCACCAGCTAGTGCAAAAGTATCAAACTGGTGTTGTGAGGGGTTGTACTGTACCCCTCACGATCTACTATAATTCCCTTAGAAGGTGTTGTGCTGTGTTGCCATCCTAGATAAACTAATTTTTGAGTTTTTTGGGTTTTTGATGTTACTGTCTCTTTTTTTTTTGAAATACAAACTTGGAATCCTAAAAATAGTTTGGCTGTTTTCTGCATGTTTATCTACACTTCAATTAGCATAGTGATTTCGAAAAACCATGGTGTTATTTTTTGTCACGCCGTATGCGATATTTGATTGCAATGCAATATTTGCTAAATTACAATGCAATATTTGCAATAGTAGCTAAATTGCAATGCAATATTTGCCAAATTGCAATGCAATATTTTGCAAAACTGCAAAATTATCAGAATTATTGGGATGCGAAAAATGCAAAGAAAAATTCCGCGTTTAACAAAGCAAGACTATATCATACTTTAAAATTTGCCAGCAGTTTTTAAAATTTACAAATACTCAGCCCAGAAGATTCATTCGATATTCTTTCTCACAATCATTAATCGGTCGTCGCAACAACCGTCAAAACGACTTGTATAATATGCATGCGTCGTTCCATTGCTGGTCATGGAAAAAAAAACTTTAGTGAGAAAAAAACTTTAGAATTAGTGAGGAAAACCTTTTAGTAAATTTTTCCAATGAGTGCTATGCGAATTGTGCGGTCATTTTGTGCATACTTTAAATTTTTACTAACCAACCTTTCAGAATGATTGATTTTCTTTTCCATAAGGAGAAATGCACCGAATATATCAATGAAAGACGCTCATAAAAATAAGCATCGATTAACCATAGATCATTTCAATGATGATACCAATTATGGTTTAGCATAAAAGAAACGGTATCGTGGGCGATTGAAAGCTTAGGTTTATTTCGTTCGCTTTAGCTTAAGCAACATATTTGCGGATAGCAGAAGCTGCTCAATTGGAAATGTTAGTGAACGCGTTGAAAAAATGATTTTAACATGATAATATGTAATGCAATATGTAAAAAAACTGCAATGCAAAGGGATGCAAAAGAATGCAAATATTTGCTAAATTTCAAAATTTTCAGAATTATTGGGATACAAAAATTGCAAAAGAAAATCCGTAATGCTGTAATTTCATTGAAAATCAACATAGTGAATGCCCATTCGGCAAAAGAGATTTACGAATCGTAAATCTCTACGAATCGTAAGAAAGAAACGGCATAAATTCTCGCTATGATTTAATCGAGTTTTTAGTTTTGATCATACGGCGACAAGGAAAAGTAAGGGGTAGGCGATGTATGAACTCTCGGCTCATACGAACGGTCCATCGGCACTAAGGTTTCAGGTTAAATTTTCATTGCGGGACCCTTGCATAAGAGGGGTCAGTGGATGCTTGGTGAGCCGTCGTATGGGAAAGGCCCTCTGCGTTACTTCTATAATTTTGCCTCGCCACATGCGATGGGTATCTCATTTTTCTGTACCATGGAATCGGGTGATGGAAGGAGTGCAGGAGGGGGGGGGAGAGAGAAGGCAGAGTTGCCCTCAAACTCTTAAACATATGATTTAGATAAGCTCTAAATTTGATAATATCTGAGTTAATCAGGCTCTATGGCTTATTGAAGCAACTTGTTTATTTCATTTGCAACCTGGTAATTAGCAAATATCTTACTTGCATCACCGCCCACTTGCAATAAAGCGATGGTTCAAGGATGATTCGTTTATACTGATCTCTCAAACTTCATGCACTTAGTGGATGCGTGCGAATATGCAAGAATCTTATAGCTGTTTTAGTACGCCACCTAACAGCAGTCATATTTTATACTGTGCTTTGGTGTGGGCATCGGTTGGAGTGAATTTCTTTCGAATGAGTTTTCCGTCTCATTAAACTCAATTGTTCTCTCTCGACTTTCACTGCATTGCATTGCAACGCTGATGCAAAAATCTCTAAGGAAATATTATAATGCGAACAAATATATGATTGGTTAGTCGAAAGTATGCAAAAACAATTTTGCAAAAAGACGAATGCCAAAATTACACGATCGATGCAATAGGGTTATTCTGCTTTGCGCTTTTTACTTCTTAACGACTACGCAGCACCTACTCGATGGTGAACGACGAAGGCAGATGACATATCCGCTAGGGCATAAACATCGTGAAACACTACTGCCGGATGATAAGCCACATCCTACTGAGAGCTGTTGTGAAGGAGGTTGACTGCTTTGTTGTGCTGGTTGAGAATACTGGGCGTTTGAAGACTGCGGAGTGGTTTGGTAAGCATTCGGTTGATAGGTCGGATACTGCATAACCGATTGATATTGTTGAAAAGGTTGCACTTGTTGAGCGAATTGCGCTTGTGGCGTAGTTGGATACTGTGATACCGCTTGATACTGCGAAGACAGCATATATGGTGGGAGCGCACTTGTTGTTTGCATCGGTTGAATATTCTGAGGAGGAAAATTCTGTTGTAGGACCTGATTTGCTTGAGAGGGTTGGTACGGTGACGCGGCGTACTTTCCAGGTACTTGGTATTGCTGCGACTGCAAATACTGTTGAGCTGGTTGGTACTGTTGCTGGGGCATTAGCGGTTGAGGGTTTACCGTTGATTGATATTGTTGGATAGGAGATATCATCGGTTGCTGAGATGCTTGCGCAGGCAGATTTTGATTTGCTGGCAGATATTGTTGAGAGGCTTGCATCTGCTGTTGCGTCTGCAATAGAAGATCTTATTCTTAAGAAAATCACTATGGCAATTCCAAGAAAATATAAGTAAGACTCGTATTTACAAATTAAAAATTTAGCACATAGACGGCTGCTCTACATGCGAAAAGCATCAAGTACCAAGTAACGTTGTGTGTTTAGCAAGCAACCGTTGCAGTTTGATGATAGGTTTGGTGATAAGCTTTAGCTAATTCGACTTATGGTTTTTCTAAAGTCTAATCAAAGACGACTAATTGGAATTTGAGGTGTTGGGGAAGTATTTTTTCCTGCATAATGTACCTCCCAAAAATTTGCATAAAACATGCCAACAAAGCGTTTAGTTCTTCAAAGCAACCATCGAAATAAATGGAGCTATCAAAACATTTAGGCTCATTTTGAAATTTCGTCTCAACAAAAAAAGGTATTTACATACAGTGCGTGTCAAGAGAAAATTAATTATCGTGTTGTGAAGTAATTGGAGCATTTATATCGACACTCATTTGCATTTTGAAAAATATATTTAATTTTGTGCAATTCAAATTCTCTTACTAAATCGTCATGAAGCAAAAGGGTAGTTGACGTTTTGCCACATTTTAATATGTCAATTTATCGAGAAATTTCAATTTTTGAATACTTGAAGAAATTAATTTAGTAGGCTGGAGTAATTTGAATAAATTAAAAGCTAAGAAATCCTGAATAAACAAACTTGGAGCTTAGTTTTATTCATCAAGAAGATTCAATATATAAATTGCTGGAAGTTTGAAAATGACAAAGAATCTAAGCAACAAATATACCTGCAATGGAATTGTCTGTCTTATAGGAGTATCCGCTTCACAGCCACAATTTGATATTTTGGGCGCGCAGGCACAAGAAGACATTTCACTCTGTTGACGCTTTATTCGTTTCACTTGAGCATTCTAAAAATTAAAAAACAAAGAAAATTTAAAAAAATTGAAAGGATACTTCTTAACTGCTTAAAAAGTAATGGACTTTCATTATGGAAATTCTTTGTTATAATACGACTTAAAATAAGCATGAAATAAACTGATCACGGAGTCTCGTTTTTAAGTATGCAGTGTGATCGATATTTACTTATCTTCATTACAGTATGTTTAGGTGTTAAAGTAAAAGAATAATTATAAATATATTTTGTCTTATGTCCAGAATATCCTATTAAAAAAACACTGCATTATCTTCAATTACTATGACTTATGAATATTATCGAAACAATAGAAAAAGTTAAGTAAAAGTTTTAGTGCGAATACGCGAGAAAATTTCTGTTTAAACACGGTGAAAATTAGACAACAATATTGCTCAAGAACTTTTACATTTGCTGAAATTTTCTTAAAAGTTTCCTCCATTTTCCTTCATTTTCGTCTTATACGGCATAAATTTTAATTAATATAGCGAAGATATATGAACCTCATCGGCGTTGCCAACTAGAAAAGTGAGGAGAACAATGCAGATAACAAGTGAAACGTTGGACATTTCGATGCAAGATGTTGCTTGGCTTGGTAAGAGACATTTTATAGGATTGCTGGACGATAGTTTAGCAACGTTTACGTGTTTGGCAAACATTAGCCGGATTCCATAGCTCTTTACGATAGCTGGTTCGCACTAGCCTCTAGATGTGTGATTTAGCTTTTGATAATATTTGGCAAGCTCACAAAAAAGTACGTAGTGAATGCCAACGTTTTGACATTAAGCAATGACTGGTCCAGCTTTCGCTTTTAGTACGTACATACACGATTGATTTGATTGTTCGATCAATCGATTCTCATTTCGTACCTCTTAGGAGTCGATTTCGCTTCACTTTTAATTTTTCATTGTTGAATAAGCACTACGATCACTAAAATTTTCAAGCAATTCCATACTTAACGCAAAATAATGATATAACAATGGAAAGTGATCATTTCCATTTAGTGGAAAAGGAAAAAAATTGTTAAACTATTTACCGTATCACCACCCCTCCTTTAAATACGGTGAAAAAAATTGCCGCCTTCTTGGAATAATATCCATCTTGAAAGGCGTTACTCCTTCTAGAAAATTGCGAGCATTACGACCGTTTAGATCTATGTTCGACTTAACGCAATCGATCTACCAGGATGTCATGAAGATACCGCGGGGTGGATGGTCCTATATATATATGTATATATATAATGCACTCCTTTCATAATCTCGCCATGGACAGTATCGACCATTATGATGTTACAAAGGAGTTTTTATAAATGCGGTCTCTATCAACTAAGCGAACGCCGATCTAATCGTCGACGAATTTTATTCGAATTTTTCTTGAACTGATACATGGATGAGTGCTAATCGTTTAAATGATATAGCGAATTATTGAAGCTTTGTCTTATCGTTCAGTTGAATTTTCCTTAATAATTTCTCCAACTTTATACTTTCCTGAAGTATAAAACATTCGGATTACTCTAAAAAAAAAACTCCTTTATTGATTACTTTCAAAAAAGCATCAGGGCGTTTAAATTAGCGTTAAGCAGAAATAGAAGATGCTAGATTCTGCTTGTGCAAAATTGTATTCGTTTCTACGCGAACGAATTGAAGCAGTAATCCCGAGCATGAAAACAACCGTTATCCATTTATGAATTTCTATTCTATAAAAACTGTGCGCTTCTTTCAAATCACATTTATTGACGTTTCCAGAAGCAGCATTACCTGGGAGCCATGCTGGCATAGTGGCGTACTCGTCACGATCTTTTCTTCAAGTCGTTTTCAGGCCAAGTTGTTTCCCAAAACGGTCATATTGGCCAACAGTTGCCCTGGCAGATTAACTTTTTTGAAGAGATCATGAACATCGATGGGAATTGTTGCGAGGCGATATTCAAATTACGAAGCAGATCGATTTTGCATTCGAATGAGGGTTCAATTAATGGTGTATATATACCGATGGTTTCGACCGCACTTTTGGTCTTGTGTTCATGTTCGTCTTTGATGAGCTTACTTCGTCTGGATAAACTTGGTGTTTTCGACTCTACGCTTACGACATTCGACTCGACACATCGCAAAGATAAAACAGGAATTAGTTTGCCTTTTGGATTCTTCTTCAAAAAAGTCCCTTAACCGTTCGCCACAACACTTCGATTACAATGTGCTACGTCAGGATATGATTTCACTGGAACAGTGGTCACAGCTATGGCGACTTGATATATCCCCTGAGAAATGTTTCGTCCTGCATTTAAATTCCTCAACCGAATGCCCTCTGCATTTATGTGGTCTCGATCTACCTGCAACACGTGATGAACACGTGATGAAGGATCTAGGTGTTTATGTGAGTTCCGACCTTAATTGGCATAATCACTGTGTTGCAGTTTCGCGGAGAGCTGCTCAAGTAGCGAACTACATTCTGCACGCTGTGCAACGACTTTCTTGCAGAATGTGGTCTTGTTAGCCTGATTTATGAGCCTACCCGCGAAAACAGTTTGCTGGATTTGCTACTCAGCACAGACGCTGCTTTAATAAACAATCCTCGTGTAACCCCGAACTTTGGAACGAGTGATCACTGTGGTATTAGCTTTGAAGTTACTGGGTCCTCTCGATCAGTTGTAGCAGACCTCCATCGTAACTACAATCATTGTGATTGGGCACAGATCAATGATTATTTGTTGGGATACGACTGGGATTTTGAGTTTGGTTCATGTTGCAGCTTAGAAGATATGTATGCTGTATTTTTAGACTTGTTGAATCGTGTTATTGATAGATTTGTCCCTCTACGGAAAAATAAGGCGCTTACTGCCCGAATGCCTTCTTATCTTCAGCGAATAGCTTCGAAGCGATATTTCCTGTGGAAGGATAGGCGAAAAGCGCATAAAATGACCGCATTTCGAAAATGCTCCAAAGATTACCGCAAGGCATGCAAAAAGTGGGCGAGGAATCGTGAAAAACGCCTTATTTTTTCTAAAAACCGTGATGCGTTCTTTAAATACATGAACAACAAAATCAGGTCACATTACTGCATTGGATCCATCACTACTGACGACGGTCGTCACCTCTCTGATGATTATGCAAAGTCGGAACAATTCGCCTCATTCTTCGAGCAGGTTTTTAAAACAGATAACGGCATTCTTCCGTCCTTCCACGTGAATATGCAGCATCATCTGGGTGCCATCAGCATAGATTCAGACATAGTCAGAGAGGCTATTTCTGAGCTTAATGATAAGGTATCGCTAACACCAGAGGGTATACCTTCGCGATTTATCAAGAAAACTGCGACAGGCCTTTGTTACCCCTTATGTATTCTATTCAAACATAGTATTGCACTGGGCATCGTTCCGAATGCTTGGAAAACTGCGATAGTAATACCGTTACCGAAAAAGCCCCCCCTAAACCGCGTTTCCAACTACCGTCCCATTAGTCTTACCTCATCATTTTGCAAGGTGCTTGAAATTGTTTTAAGAAAATCAATACTGAGTCACCTTAGTCTGTCTAACATTATCAGCGATAACCAGCATGGTTTTCTGAAAGGAAAATCTACGCTCACGCAGCTGTTAACATCCTGCTGCGACTGGTATGCTGGTCTCAATAACGGTTTCCAAACAGATGTGGTCTATATTGACTTCGCCAAGGCGTTTGACTCGGTGACCCATCCAAAGCTACTGCTGAAGTTGAAGGCCTATGGAATAGGTGGCAGTGTCCTAACTTGGTTAAAAAACTTTTTATGTGGACGCAGTTTTAGAGTGAAAGTCGGGAATGCCTTGTCTTCTTCTCATTTTGTGCTCAGTGGGGTGCCTCAAGGTAGCATTCTAGGGCCTCTCTTA
This sequence comes from Toxocara canis, assembly GCA_000803305.1. Classification (NCBI taxonomy): domain Eukaryota; kingdom Metazoa; phylum Nematoda; class Chromadorea; order Rhabditida; family Toxocaridae; genus Toxocara; species Toxocara canis. The sequence continues at coordinate 99,825 of JPKZ01001431.1, read as the reverse complement.
TTTTTGCTTTATGTCAATGATCTTCCAAAGAGCTTGCTAAGTTGCTGCAAGCTCTATGCTGATGATGTAGAGATATACAGACCTATTACAGATTCCAGTTCGATTACAATGTGCTACGTCAGGACATGATTTCACTGGAACAGTGGTCACAGCTATGGCAACTTGATATATCCCCTGAGAAATGTTTTGTCCTGCATTTAAATTTCTCGACTGAATGCCCTCTACATTTATGCGGTTTCGATCTTCCTGCAAAGGAAGTGATGAAGGATCTAGGTGTTTATGTGAGTTCCGACCTTAATTGGCATAATCACTGTGTTGAAGTTTCGCGGAGGTCTGCTCAAGTAGCGAACTACATTCTGCGCGCTGTGCAATACAGTAGCGTTGAAAGTTATCGGAAAGCCTTCGTTGCTTACTGTCGCCCCATCTTAGAATACTGTACTCAGGTCTGGTCCCCGTCTGTGAAAAGGGATATCGAGATGATTGAAAGAGTCCAACGACGCTTTACTAAGATGGCTTTTAGGAAAGCTTTTCGTGGACCGTTCCAGCCCAATTATGAGCAGCGACTTCGCATTTTTGATTTGAAACCTCTATGGTATCGAAGAACTCAGTTCGATCTATATTTATGTTTTAAGATTGTTAAAGGTTTACAGGAATTCCGTTCAAGAGCATTTTTTCTTTAACAAAGTCTGCATCACGCTCGAGGTTTCACCCTCTGCAAATCGAAAGAAAGACAACGAGTCGAACTGATGTGCTCAACTCTTTCGCTTTTCGTGTTGTACCTATCTGGAGCTCCTTGCCATGTGATGTCGTTATGGCTGGTAATTTGTCTTGTTTTAGGCGACGCTTGGAGCATTGTGATCTGTCGACAATATCTGCTTCTTGCTGGCTGTAATTCATTATCGAATGTTATTATGCAATCCTACATGTCCATTGCTTATGATCTCTTGTTTTTCACTTTCATCAATGTCTGTGGATTTTTAAACGCATGATTATTTGCAGTGTTTGTACTTATGGACATATTGTAGCTTTCGTGTATATTTTTTTTCTGGATGTGTTGTTACATGCTTTCTTGATTGTAAATAAAGATTCCCTCTCTCCCTCCCTCTCCCTCACTTCACCCCCGACCCCCGCCCCCCACATGTCGAGGAGCTTGGGTTTAAAAAAATTCGTTAAAAATTTACAGAATTTTGAGCTCTTATTAAGCAAAACTTTTGGATGTTTTTCAAATTTCAGGAGTATCAGCTTTTAGCAGCTGTACATTTCTCTTGTCTTCAGTTCAATATTCGCTTTGTTGTTGAAAATCGTCTAGCTGATCTCGAAGCTGGCTGGCATCTAGGAAGGAGAGGTTTTCGACTGTATGTCGAAGTCTTTCAGTTTCAGACTGATGGTTATGACTTGGCTTCTTTTTCCATTGTTTTCGAAGTATATATGAGCAACGGGAGGATCCATGGCGCTAAGATTGCGTTTGTGCTAGCTGATCTAATTTTTATTTTTCAAAATACGTATTTGCATGACAATCACATACGAGCATGAGCATGCATATGCGTTTATCGAACAATTCGGTAGTTCGCGAATCTACCAAAGTCTCCTGAGTTGAAAAGCGGACATGCTGTCAGGAGCTAGCATAGCTTAATTTGCTCCTCCTCAATAACAAATTATATCCTTCTGTGTCAAGTCTTAACAAATTAACTCACTCTTTGCAAAGTCTCGTCATGTAACGGAAAATTTTCGATTCATCACCGCGCTTTTACGGTCGGCAAAAAAGTGAGCAGAGTCTATAGCCATATTGCCTGGTCTGTTTGTTTTTCTTTTGTTTTTTTTTAAGCGTTGGAACGAATGTGCTGTTCTTGTCGTTTTGTGGATGACTAGCAAGCGCATTTTTCGTCTAGCTCGTTAGAGGCGGGAGATGG
>JPKZ01001431.1:71276-95234 GCA_000803305.1 Toxocara canis | reverse complement strand
CCCCCCCCCCCCCCCCCTTCTCGCTACGTATCCCCGCTTCCCGTCGGAGTCTTTCGCAACAACTCGGTTAATTTGTACTGATGGCAAAGACGAATTTAATGAAAATTTTTTGTGCTGTCAAAAAAACTTTTTAATAAAAATAGCACGGTTTCTAGAAATCGAACTATTGTAAAAGTAGCCTAAAGGCCAAGTTCTCCGTTTCGGGTGAAATGGACTTTTTAAAGCGGATTGCCAATTTCTCGACGAAGATATCGGAATTGTGTAATCTGTTTCCCATCTTTTTTCTGCATTAAATTTTGGGCTTTCTTCTCAAAGTATAAAATGTAGTTAGCGTTTAATGTTTAAAATGTTTTTGCATGCCTGCAACCATAAAATTCGATGACGATTGCAAAATTTGCTTTTTCTTTGATTGCGATGGTCACACACCGCAGTGGATTAAATCCGTAATTTATAGGCAGAATCGATAGTGGATACACTATGTGGGAATATGATCTCAGGAAGTGAACAACTACGAGATGTCTCGTCTATAGCGCTGAAGACGGTGATCAGCGAATTGCCACCCTCAAACACAGCACTCACCTCCAATGTCATTAGACGAGTTGTTCCCAAACTCACAGATGCACTCAGTTGGTTTTTATCCACTTTCGTAAGAGTTAGCTTTTTTTTTCAGGCGGGTTCTTGCAGTCGCAGTTGCTACAAAAATTGATGGGAATAAACGACAGTTAATCATTTTTGATGACATTCTTGCAGTTCACCAATTACTATGGTTTTTGATTTTGTTAACATCGCTGTACATGTTAGCTGAGCCGATCGGCTTTTTTTTTTCTGAATGTACCAGCAATTGCTTCTGCATATTTCTTTATGAATGTAGTTGAGTGCTTTCGTTGGATTAGAAATTATTATTGGTGATATCTGTTTTTCTTTTTTCTGTCTACTTACCTGTAGCGAAAAATTTCTTGTACAGAACTTTTTTCTTTTTTTAAACAAATTAATCAGATTTTCAATCAAATCTTATCTGAATGATCAAAAATCGATCTATTTTATCACGACTTCCAGGTGATGATTTTGGCTTCTTGAAAATTTAGCTTCTACGTTGGCGGTTGCCGAAAAATTGAAAGCCACTGATATCGATCAGGTGAACATTTTTAATTTCTCCTTGATTGTAATAAAATTCTTGATCAAGCGATCACCGTCAAATTTGACGCGAGGATGCCGACCAATTTTCTATTGAATTTCCTCGTCAGTTTCTCACTTTTTTCGATTGTCTTGTCATTATCCAGCAGACTATTCCCTTGATTCCGAATCATGTGCTTGTTTCTTCATGCTTTCTGGGTTGATGTTAACTGCATGAACTACTAGTGTGAATGAATGGGGTGTTTTCGAAAGCTTTTTGTCTTAGTTTCTCAGTGGGCAAGTATTTATGTTTAAGAAAACCGTTGTTTCGCAGATTCCATAAATATTCGTATAAGATAGGTTGCAATTGAGACCATATATAATGCGATATATGCTCTTAACTGCAATCTACCTTATATGAGCAGGCGTAATTGGCACTAATTGATCACTTGAAGTTGATGTGGAAAGATACGGAAGTTTTGCGTTTTTGCGGAAAGTTTTTGTTCATTTTTTAAAATTTAATTTCCGAAAGCTTTTACAACTTGCTGTTTTCGGATCTAAATTTCACACATGGCGAGTTTCCCCTGAAAAAAAATTGAAATTTTTTGTGCTAAAGTAACACAATTGATCACGTGGCATGTTGATGTTTGAGCCGCGGTCGTTCGCAACTGGTACGATTGTTTTTATTTTTTCCCTATATAAGCTTTCTGAATCGCCTCATTGATGTTTTAAGAAGTATCACAGTTTGTTGAAAGGCAAAGTACTCTTGTCATTTTTCATTATAATGTTTGCCCGAAATTGACCATCGTCAACGTATTGTTTGCAACTTGTCTGTTCTGAGCTGCGGCATTGATAAGCGTCTCTCTTACGCCACCCTCGAATCGTTGCTCTTTCTTCTGGCATTACGACGATACTATTCGTGCTTGATCGGCTGTTGACCTCATGGATATTAAGTTTGGCGTGCGTTAAAAGAAAGGATTTTAGTTACTATGGGAGGAATTTCTTTTCTCATTTTTTTTTCAAACCGTATTATTGAGTGCAGTGTTGTGCTAGTAGTTGTGCCGTGAGTGATCATTCAGCTATGCCTGTGATGACTGTCGGCTTTGTGTCTTCTGAATATCGATAATATATGTAGTTATAGGCAGGCAAAATAATCACACGAGTGTGTTGAACTGATTTGCAGATCGCCACGCTGGGATTATTGGATAGTTTGATAACCAAGTACACGCATGGTGGTTTGGATGGAGAGGGAATGTTGAAAGTGCTCGCTGAAACACCCGCACTCGTCACTGAGCTTGACTTGCAGATCAGTCAGCTAACGCTCAATTTTGTTGCTGGTGCGTTGCTAGTTTATGCTGTAGAGAACAAAGATGCTTTCAGGGTGGATGGGGTTGCGTGCAGTCGAAGGGTAGGGAGAGGAAACACCATACACCTCTCATTTCGTTTCGTCTTTTTATAATTTCCAACTGTCGAGACTGTGTTATGGGAAACATATTTGCAACGTCAAATTTCCCGTGAGACATCTGCATTGTGAGGCAGACGGCGAAATTGAGCTGTTTATTCGCTTTGACGGACGCTTTTGTGATATGAAATATGGCGATAGGCAGCAGATGAGCGTTCAAGAGGGTAAAGGGAAGGGTACGGATGAATTATGGAAGCGAACCTGTTATGTAGCGGTGATTGCCGCAAAGAAAGGAATTCCCATACGGATAGGAAATTTCGCCTCAAACTCGTACGCTGCAGCATTTTCTTTCCATGTTAGGTCTTTTGTTTCCATTTTCATTCCTTTCTAGGTGCCCATTGTTCCTTTTTTTCTGTAAGCCTACCGCCTCTTCCCAGCCCCTTCCCGCCTCCCCCCTTTGCAAATTATTTGCCTTCATAATACGTACGGGACTATATGCTGCCCGCTTGTGGGAAATTTGTTGGGGATGTGATTTAGAAGGTGATTGCTACTGTAGGAGAGACGCAGTTTGTTATGGCTGTGCGTAGTACTGTAAGCCTGATGTACATGTACATATTGGATGAGCCTAACGGGATTATAATTAAGTACTGATTAGCGCGATGTATTTTAGGGGATTGTGACGGGACTACATTACAGATATGATTGCGACGCATTCGCAGTTGATTGCGGAATGTTTGTCCAAACTGTTGTCCGCGTTCGTGCTGCTATCGCAGAGTTCGCTTCTTCAAGGTGCTACGCTGGCCTCCGCTTTGAATCTTATTGACGCTCTCGTACGAAACCCTGTGCCCAACAAGCCTTCGTTGGAGGTGATTTGTGAAATTTCATTTTAAATATTCAACTTTATTCACATAATAGCAATGCTATTAATAGTCTGTTGAATTTATATTCCGGCAATCAGCAAACTTGTTCAGTTGCTGAATTTTGCTTGGCACTGTTACTTTACTTTTACAGTCATGGGATTTTAAAAGCGTTAATAGTGCTAAGAAATCTGCTGAAATTTAGTCAGATTGAGATACGCGTGTTAGAGGACCTCTGATATCACACAGGTTGAATTGATTTTTTTTTTTCGAGTAATGCTTTATTTGAACTTCTTTTTAACTGGGATCGCAGGCGGCAGCACGCACACCCCTACTTTTCCTGCAAGAAATACCGAAATAGATGGTAGTTTTATTGAATGTATTCGTTTTTTGTGTAATTGTGGATGTGGTTGCAGGAACTGCTCGATGAGCTAACGGCTCCAGTGTTTGCGCAGCCAACACTCCCTCGTCAGGCCTATCATTCGATATCAGCTTGTACGGCAGCAGTGGCGTCTGCATGTGACGATCTCAACAAGTCATCCCATTTAGCTAGGCAACTCGCACAACAACTTAGGTCTTCTGATACAACAGCTGGTGTTCGGCTGTTCTCACTGCTGACCCTCGGAGAACTCGGCAAAAAATGTCCACAAGTCTACGAAGGTGATTCGTCCCTGAAGTAAGCGCTTGTTTGTTGTATTGTTGCTGCAATTCTTGTTAGTACGGGAATAGCAAGGTAAGACTCCTGGCGGGGTACGGACGAGAAAAGAAAGGACAGAGGGGGAAGGAGTAGAAGCGTATGACCTGGAAGGGGACCAAAAGAATCTACCGTAATGGCTTTGTTATGAATAGGTTCCAGTTACTGTTAGAGAATGCAGTTGTTTGTCGTGCAGCAGTCACCACTGAGACGTGTGATAGAGTCATTCCATTTTGTGCTTTGAAGAGTGAGCGCGTATATCGCTCGCCGTGGGAGAGCGGGGGGAGGAGTTGGGGGAGGGGGAAGGAGGGGGAGGAAAGAGGGAGAAATTCCAATTGTTAGAGCACGAAAAGCAGGAACATATTTGTTAATCAACGGTGCGGAATATATTTGAGGTCGGATCCGGCAGGAAAATGAGGGAACGTGGTCTTCGTAGCATCCAGCGCCGTGTTCATAGAAAGTATGTTATGTTGAGTTGTACCGTAATCGAATGACTTTAGACCGGAGGAATTGCTGGTGGATGCGTTCAATTCGTCGTCCGAAGAGTTGAAGGCGGCGGCATCTTATTCTCTAGGCATGCTCGCTGTCGGAAACCTCGAGAAATTCCTACCATTCCTTCTCAAGCAAATCAATTCTCAGCCAAAGAGGCAATATCTTCTGCTACATGCCTTGAAAGAGGTGAGTACTTGTCATGGGTCGCTGTGGATGATGTCACCCACATAGCCATTCTTCGGTTAGGAACCGTTTGCCGACTTTAGGTAGACCGCTGTCTGATGAGGTCCGTTGCCACTTTTCGAATTGGAAGCATCTCCTGGCAAAACAGTTCTGGCGAAAATGCTACTTTGGCAGTCTTTCCAGATGACTACACCTGTCCTCACTTTGTTCTTGAGGACTATCTAAATTATGCTTGTGCTCTTGCTATCGTCTTTTAATTTTGTTTTTGTTTTTTTATTATGCTGAAATTGCACCGTTCACAAATTAAGGTGATTGGATCGGAGAGTGTGGATGCGCGAGCGATGGAATTCTTTCGCCCACGCATCGAGCAAATTTGGCCTGTGCTCATGGAGCACGCGGTATGCCCAGAAGAAGGAACCCGCAATGTGGTGGCTGAATGCTTGGGGAAACTTTGCCTCGTGCATCCTGAATCCCTTCTGCCACGACTTAAGGTAGTTGGCATTAATTTCTCATCATTTCTTGTTTTGAGTAATCTTTTGGTGGACTTAAACCTCGTTACCTGAACATGCAATAAGCATTGTTCAGAAGTTGGCTGCTGTGTTTGAAGCAGTTTGAGTTCGAGGATTCTTTTTCAAGATCTAGGCCAGCAAGAATCTGCTTATATCTGTTACTGTCTTGAGAATTCGGAATCAGTGTTCGGATGCCTCATCTTAGACATCATGGAACTGGAACTTATCACATTTTGTCATTTACTGATATTGACCTTACATTTGTGGAGTGTGGTTGCTTTAGCACATGAACGAACTTGGGGATGCGTTTCCAGTGGCCATGTTGTTGTGGGTGGCCTCTACGTTTATATCACTAAAATAGGAATGTCATCCTTCAGTGCAGAAAGCAGAGGAGAAGCTAAAGTGGCTCTCAGTTCGTAGTCGATTTTGAGGTGGAAGTGCAAAAAATGAGTAAATAAAACTGAGGCATCTGGTACATGATGATATTAAAATGTACAGTAACAATAATGCAATAATATATACATGTAGTAACCTACGTATGCGAGAGTAAAGTAATTATATTTAGGAATGTGTAACTTCGAAGAATCCGTTGATGCGTGCCTCGGCGGTAACCGCAGTGAAGTTCCTCATTGTGGAGCAGTGGACGGCGGCCGATGATCTGCTGCAGTGTGCTATGGCTGAATTCCTTCAAACAATCACCGACAGCGACCTCAACGTGCGACGTGTTTCTCTCGTCGCTTTCAACTCGGCTGCTCATAACAAACCCAAGCTGGTAATATTTCTAGAGTAGTAAAGAGGCAGAGCAGACATAGTAGAACGGGAAGGATATGAGATGTGAGAGTTTCTAGAAATGAAAGTTAGCTGGCTTTTTTTTTTTTAAAAATTTGACAACCAGGTATTTTCAACAGTTTTCACAATTGTTGCACATCATTACTAGTAGTTATTACTATGTAAGCGACCCAACTGATTTCTTGATTCGGATAGCTTCCTGGCTTAGCGTTTTCGCTTTCTTCTTGTGTTGACGATATTTGCACTGAAAATAAGCAGCTAGTTAAGGGGCTAAGAGAGATGCACTTTCGCATCCTTGTGTCACGAACCATGCAGTCGAGCCCCGTTCGGCTTAAATCCATATCAGTTTAATATGGCTATGTGCTTTAGTGCAACACTTATTTTTAGTCTGTTTAGTTTTCCGTTTTCTTCGCCTCCTTCCGACTTCCCTTGCACAAGTTCTGCGGTTTTCACTTTCAAACTGACTGGAGTTCTAAATATTAATTAACGTGTTTTGATCCGTTTCAAGATTCGTGATCTTCTTGACGGGCTTTTACCTTCACTGTACGCAGAAACAGTGGTGAAGAAAGAGCTTGTGAGAGAAGTGGAGATGGGTCCATTCAAGCATACAGTGGATGATGGTCTTGACTTGCGAAAAGCCGCTTTTGAATGGTGGGTCTCTTGAGTTGTATAGGATATTACCACTCAGATTGCTCCATCAAGTTCTAGACTTAAAAAGACTTTCGGGATTTTTTAAATTAATAATCTTTAGATTTTTTCCATCGAAGAAGGGTTTAATGGATGAAATAAGCTATGAACTTCAATAGAATAAAGATGGCGGTGTGCATCTAGTAATTGCAAAGTTTCCCTTCAAGAGACTTTCCCATCAAGCATGAGCTATAAATGTGTTTGGTATTCGTATTTTATTCGTTTGTTTTCTCGTTGTTTGGCTTGTTTAAGAGACTCTTGGTCAAGATAATGGACTGATGAATCCACGAGTTTATGAGCAAAACCGTGATAGAGTTGTTGGCTGTATTTTTGACAAAATATTTGGATATATAACTGTAGTGTTGTATAGTTGGAATGCTTTGTTGTCACATATTTAGGGCTTCTTTTTACAAAGTTCGTTTAATTGGTGGTCCCTATTTATTCCATTCCTTTCTTGACATAGTCAGTGTTATTTGAGATTTTGGAGAAGATGCTATTTGTAAATTCAATTTTTTTTTAGCATGTATACCTTGCTGGAGACATGTCTGGAGCGGCTGGATATCTTCGAGTTCATGACGCATATGGAGGGCGGTCTGAAGGTACAGTTGTATCCGTTTCTTTTTTTTGTTTCCAATTAGTTCATAGAATGATGTGCTGTAGACTAAGTTGAGACGACCGGAAAGAGCATATATCCCCTAAAATTGCGAAGCCCGGCCTAACGTTCTGTTTTAACCTTTTTTTCATCTCCTCATCCCCCTCCCCCTTTCGCGGAAATTTTGCCCGTCGCAATTTCGCCCTTTGCTTTGGTCTTACCTTCCTTTTCCCTTAGCTTGTTCACTAGCGTGGAAAACCAGTGGTCTACCCCTGTTTGAAATTTTGAGCACTGGCATGCATACTCGGCTGGTACCAAATAGTTGTATAGATCATGCAGATGGAGTTGGTCATTGTTCTATTGGTGCTGCCATAGTTTGGCTAGGATGGCTAGTATTCGGCTGGATGATGATTCTTTGTCTCGTAGAGTTTTGCAAGGTAATTTTTGATCGCGACAAGTTAATCGATAAAACATGTTGGTTATTTTTCAGGATCACCATGATATAAAATTGCTTACCTGTCTAATGTTGGCTCGCCTTGCGGCTCTCTGTCCAACACAGGTTCTACAGCGACTTGATAGATTATGCGAGCCACTCAAGGTGAGTTTCACGTGTTCTGCCGGGGTGTTTACCAAAACTGTTATGTTGTGCTTCCGTTCTCTGAGTTGTTATTTTCGCATCACTTGCATTACCCGAAATATGTTGTCATGGAATTAGCGAGAGTGATCTACATAGACGGGCATTCATGAATGTGTGATAAGCACAAGCATTATGAATGCTATATAGTAGTCGGTTGATTGAGGGCGCTAAGCAACCATTGAACATCATCTATTTATAGGCTCAGTTACAATCGAAAGCGAAAGCAAATGCAGTAAAGCAGGAGAGCGATAAACAAGAAGAGCTGAGGAGAGCTGCCCTTCGCGCTGTGCTCGCTCTTCAGGTTTGATAGTTCAGTTGATTCGTTTGAAAAATGCTAACGCTATTCATAAATAGTAGTGTCCTTTTTCGTTGCATTTCTTTTGTTTCTTCGTGAGCATTGAAATTCGAACTATAATTTATTCGGTTCATCCGAGGTTGAAAGTTAGCACCAGTCCGGACGTTTCAGGACAACGGTCGGCATATGCTGATTCTCTTAAAATCAACTAACGAAGTCTGTCCATAATTTCATCTATTGGTGAGGTAGAGTAGCCATCAAGGTATATGTTTCTATGATTGGTTTTGCATGGGATGTTTAGTAGGCGACACTACAAAACCATCGTGCTGGGATAGAAAGGGATACTGAAATGTTATTTAAACATGTAAAAAATTGCAAGATTTCAAATGGCTTCGGTTTGAAAAAGCGGTATATCAATAAAAGCGTTATTAATTGCAGCGCGTCCCGGATGCTGAACGACAACAGCAGTTTGCCGAACTGCTAAGTCTAATACGTTCATCCCAAGAGCTCAACGCGCTATACCAGGTGGGTTGTTTTTGCTGTTGTCCATCGTGAGGCATTAATTTTATGCCCATAATTTGAATGAAAATTTTGTGATTGAGCACTATTTTATATGCTTGAAGACGAGGCGAGAAAGGGAAGAGGGAGGGAGTGAGGAGGTGCAAGCGGGCGTACGTTGTAGAAATGACACACTTAAAGGGTCTAGTAAATGTCTATAAGTAGAGCATTTGTACTGTGCAAATAGCACAGTTTTTCACCATCGCTTTGGCCATAATTCGACATTCATGTAAGTACTCTTTCTGGCGACACCTCGCGGGCGAAATCCATTGGAAATTTGAATTTCTGAAAACCCCCGCAAAATTTTTGCGAAGAATTGCAAAAGAAACTTTTTAGACGTAAGAAAGTGAAGGTTTTGGAGACTCGTAAAATCTATCAAAAATTATCGATGAATGACGGTAAGAATGTGTAGTAACATTGCTTTCATTTAGTAGATGCATTTTAGAGCGTTGAGAGAGATGCAACACATCGCTCTTTCACCGCAGAATCGGCAATGGAAACCGATTGAAAGCAAACTGAAATATATGAACACGAATGCTGCTGGACGATGATTCGAAAACTTTGTGAACTGTATGCTAGGCTCATGGTTATGAGGTCTGTGATGAATACAGCTGGATGTTGAGAGGCGTCTTACGCCTTCGTTATTCACGATGAAGGGAGGGCGATGATTTATTAAGGCCCTAGAGGTAATTGTCGGTTTGTCATTGCGGATCAGCGGCATTGTAGATGTGCCAGGAGGCTTAATGATTTATGATGTTGTTTGAAACGATTGTTAGATGATTTTCATTCTTGAAACGATTGTTAGATGATTTTCATTCTATTTAGTGGGTGCTGCTATTGAGTGGATGGGTTGTTAGATGCAGAAAGACATATATTGTTTACTGTGTTGCGGGTGTTATTGTATACCGCATAACAAATAATAGTTTGAATGACTGGTTTTTTAAACTGTTCGTTAGAAAGGGAGCGAAAATATTGCTCAACGTTAACGCATTATGAATGGTTGGATATTAATGCGGATATTTTTGAATTCGGTTATGGTAAGTAGTCGGAGGCAGTGTTGCCATTGTAATTTCAAAATTGCAGAAATTTGCCAAGCAGCCGATCTTTTAATTTTAGTGAAATTTAAATATAAATTATCAACGCTGCTATGTGTTGATAAAATGAGTTTATCGAATTGGCGCTTGTATTTCATGTGTGGGTTGTTTTTCTGAATTATCAACAATACGTTGAAACAATATAGGGAATGTTAGAGAGTAGTGATGAAGCACATATTTTCGATTGCAGAATGTTTATCAGGTATGGAAACGATAAAATATTCTTAAAAGGATGGGGCATGCGTGTGATTTTCTGTGTTTTTGATGGCGCGGAGTAGGAACAGTGGTGTTATCATTCGGGGGGGAAGGGGGGAGGGGAGGGGGATTGATTTTTCAAGCGAAGTGGTCATTGATGAGGATTTGACCAAATGTTGGTTTCGTTGCGTTTGTGTAGATGGATGTATTATGTTGAGCGAGAAACTCGTAACGTTTTTTAAAAATCATCAAACTATTGTATCTCTTGTGTCGATTTGTTGGCGCAGCAGCAGTTTTTGACTTTTTTCTTTTTATTTTTTCTTTTTCTTTTCTTAGGGGCTTGAAGCTGTCAGAAATGTTTGAACTTGTGATTTGGATATGGCTGTTTGGCTAAATTCGCAGGTTACGAAGTTTCGGTAGGTTGCTAAACGGCTTATGGTGCTACGACTATGTCTGTTTGAAGAATCGTCCTTTTGTCAAGGGTGAATGTGGGCGGGAAAGAAGGAAGGTATTACAAACTTTGCAAACTTACGATTTATTAGATTTGTTCTATTAGAAGCTTAGAAGAAAACAAGTCCATGCTTAAAATTATTTCTGTATGTTCTATGTTCAAAGCGATGTGTTGATTGTCTTGCTGCATATGAGAACTGTTTTTTCTACGCGGAGGGAAGCATTTAATCTCCCTCTCTGTGTGAGATGCCCATATGCAACACTGTGTAAGGTTTTTTGCTTCAAGAGACGCAGTTTGTCGTACTGTTTGTTCATTGTTCTATACCGCACGGGAATGCGGCTTATCGTTCAACGGTTATACGTATTTGGACCGTAAGCCGACTTGTTTATTTGTTTGTTTTCGTTTTTTTTTTCAAACAGATGTTTGCTGTTATCAGTAAAATTGAAAAAAAAAACTTTTCATTTTTGGTGAGCGCTCAACGGACCTGCAAATCAATAATAATAAATCGTTTCGTTGATCTATATCGATCTGCTGGTCGTATTTACGAATTCTCCGAATGCGATATCGGCAGCCAGTTATCGACTCGCTGTTTTCGTCCATATTCATATCCGCATTCGTTTGGCTATATTGGCCTTTTTCGCTTGAATTTAATGAGAGGAGGTATAGGATTTGGGGAATAATTGCTCTGATAAGGCGATATTGGTTTGGGGCATAATTCCTCTGATAAGGAGGGTATTGATTTGGGGAATAATTCCTCGGATAAGGACAGAGGATGTTTTTTTGTGACGATATAATGATATTGTTCATTTTGAGGTACCGGATTTGGCTTAAGTGGCAAGTTCATAGTGAATGTAAGCAAGCAGCATCAAAGACAATTGTTTTATTTGAAAAAATTGTAAAAAAATTATGGAGTTATAAGAAAAAAGCGAACAAACATAAACTTCCGATGTCTGCAGAGAATGTTTCATTTTTGGCATAAAATTACGACTGTTTTTGTTTTTCATGGAACTAAAATAATTTTCTTGTGTGCTTATCATTTACGTTTAATACCACTTGTATGGGCTGAAGTCGAGTTTGCTTGTTTGCTGAATAGTGAGTGATAGGGCTAATGAGTTAGTTGATTGGCAAATTTTAAGACGTTTATATTATTGAGTTGATGCCTGAAGAGTAAATAATGAATTCGTTCATTATCTTCGCACTACATAATTCCAAAATAATGAAACCTGTCATTATCTTAACAGTATTTATTTCCAGTATAGTGAATCCGCTCACTATCCTTAAAGTACTATTTATTTCCAGTACAATGAATCGGTTCATTGTGTTTGCAGCAATTGTTTCCAACATTTCAGTTTTCAAATTTTATTTAATACACCACACTGTTTCATCTTTATCGAGAATGCTACGCGGTTTCGATTTGGTTAGCTAGTGACGCTTTCGAGCTCGTTTGACAACGTGTACTCTTTGGTAGAGTTGATACGAAATCAGCACATAAACATGTCGTCGGATGTGATATTCGATGCTAATAATGGCCGTGCAAATAGCACTTTAGAGTGCTTTATTTGCGTGTATGACTAATGGTTAGTATGTTAATGACGAATGGGACCGCAGATATTTGCATAATGACTTAGTGCCCAAATTAGAATTGGAACTAATCGTGTGCTCCTATCAATAGTTTCGCTTTATACCATTCTCGGGACTTGCAGATTATTTCGTTCCTTTATTATTTTATGAAATTTTTGAATCAAATATTAAAACAGATGGGTTTAAACAGCAAAAAAAAAAACGATTAGATAAGCGGGGAGTATGGAATAGAATTTGAACGGTAAGTTTGTATATGATACTTTTAAGCGAACAACATTGATAGAAACTTAACTTCATACAAGTTTTCTCTCATTGATGGGCAGTATTTTTTCAACGATTTCTAACTATAGGTTATTCGAATCGATTGTGATTTGCCATTTTTAGTGATTCGTTGAGCATTTTTTGGAGTACCGTGTACGGATTGAAAAAAAAAATGAAAATTTAGCATAATGTTATAACGAGGAAAATTTATGTTTTATGTAAAATCACAGAAGTTAACGATAACTAAATTAAACTTGAATTTTTCAATTTGAAAAAAAAGAAAATTTAAAAAAGATGATGTGAAAAAAGATTTAAAAAATGAAAAAATATAGAGAAAAAAACAATTGCTGAAATTCCATAATGTAATGTTTTCTTTCGGCGAGATGGCAGCTGCTCAGTATTTCGAAAGTGAAGGGGATTTTCAGGAGATCCCCCTCAGTTAATAACTACCCAACAAGAGGAAGTCGTCGTTCGTTTCATTGCATATGAAGAAGAAGAATAGTCTTTATTCATATGAATAAAGGAAACTGCACGGGGCACTGAGATATATAACAAAACGGTACCGACATAAATGCGGTTGCACGAGCACATGCGTAGACGAATTGCATATATGTACAGGAAAGAAACGCATGTAATAAGCAAGGAATAGCAAGTAAGTGAATTGCACATGTGTGTATACAAAAGCAAAATCGTTCAGCCTAGTAAAGTAAGCGAAGCATATGAGTATGAGATGTGAGTCGATTAATTGAATGAGCAATTGTTCTGAGGTTAAATCAGTTGAGGCGGTTCATGAACATGGAAAGATTCTGCGCCGTAGCGATTCTACTGGGAAGTCCATTCCAAACATGAGCTACTCTGAACTGGAAGCAACAGAAGGCACTGTTCACAGAACAGGTTTTGCGTGCTAACTGATAACAATGGTGTCGGCGTTCACGCTAATTAAGAAGCGCAAATGAACCGTTTAGGAGTATATTAGTGAGACCTCTGACAATTTTAAAACATTGTGCTAAGTCAACTTTAAGTCGGCGATACTCCAGAGGTTCGAGATCAAATATCTTCAACCTGGCCATATTGTCAGGTAAGGTTGTAGGTTCGTAGCCGAATCATGAAACTGGAGGGTTGATAAGCTCGTTTATTTGCGTTGACATTAGATGTTCGTCCCATCAGCTTCTCTTCTGCTTTGGTTTTGTTGTATTTTTTTGTCATTACTAAAGAGAAAGGTTTTCTGGAACTTGCAAAGGAAGGTCGAAGAAATCAAATTGTGTTACTTTTGAACCGTTTAGTCAATATTATGTTGTTAATTGTCTCAATATGATTGACTGGCATATGTAAGCTTATAGCCTCCTGTTACCTCCACTTGTCCTCATATACCATTGATAGGAGGTAATCGAAAATCGCAACCTGATTTCGGCTTATAGTTGTAATTGGCGTGAAAATAATGGCAAAAAATAATACGAAACGAAATGCGAAAGTGAATGCCCAAAAAATTAGGTTCGTAGCCGAGTCGTGAAATTGGACGGTTGATAAGATCGTTTATTTGCGTTGATAACGAGGAAATCTTGTCTTGTGAGCTTTTTTGTTTGTGTCGAAATGAAGCTTGAAAATCTTTTAAATAACTAATTTATTTAGTTCGTTTAGTGAATGCGCTTCAGTGTTTGTTTGCGAATGATCGAAAACGATGCTAATAAAGTTGAATTTTGTCAACAAGGTGACAGACGGTCATTTATATGCGTGTCAATTATTATTCGTTTTTGTTGTATGCGCGCGTAATTGTTGGATTGTATACGTACGTGTATGTGCACTTTGTAGGTACGTTTGTCATTAAGTGACTAACGTGCGAGCTAACGAACGAAACACGGCAAGAGACGCTGTTCTTCTTTTTTTTTTCATAAAGGAATGGGGTATGTTTTTTTTTTCCGTTCCATGCATCCATTCGTTTTTCGATGTTCACTACTAACATGTATAATTGTCTGCTTATTCTTATTCTTACTCTTACGCTTGGGCGTCAGTGCGATGTCTCGGTCTTACTTTGGCTGTTGTAGCTAGTTGTTAATACCACCCCTTAGCGGGGCTGTCAGTGGTATGGTAGGAAGCAGCCGGGGACCGAACCCAGGTCTCCCCGCATGCGAAGCGGGGGCTCTACCACTGAGCTACTGCCGCCCATGTGTATGCTTATTAGTAATTTTAAAGTTCTATGGTAGTTCGAGGTTTTTAATTGCTCAGCTCTTCATTTCTTATCAGTTTCCTTCGTTTTATGCTGGTTATTAGGTCCTATCTTACGAAAACTTACTAGCCTGCCTTGTCTGACTTTTACTTTCGTTTTCTTTACTTGTTTATTTGTAGTTTGTTGAAGAGCTAGTCACTGAGAGTTTAGATATCCCATTTCCCATGATGAGAATGAGCCGTGCAAATTTGATGTGCGGAAAAGGCAGTCGCGGTCCTATTAATATCGGATTGAGCTCAAAATGGACCGGTCACGGTCCATTCGCGACCGGGTCCATGGCAAGCATTGAGTCGGGCCAGCTGCGCATACAGTTAAATAGTATTGTGCAAAGAATTTGTGCTGTTATTAGGTAGAACAGCGTAAAGGAACAGTAAACTAAACCACTCTCGCTTCCCCGGCAGAAGTTGTGACTGACCGTTGTAATGTTTCACTTTAAAAACTTATTATACCTAATTTTATAAGGAGCATTGCCGAAAATCTGCCTATTTTTCGTGGAATTTACAATGATGATATGGCATACTATTTCACTTCGTGCAATTAACAGGAAGGCATGAGCATCGTTGCTTCGCTTGAATTCACTCTCTTTCTCAAATTTTGTCCGCACGGTACATATTATATCATGTAAATTCGCCTTAAATTACATCTCATTTCGAACTTCAGAGGCGCAGCTTCGTGCAACCCTTCACCGTCTCTCCATGTTTAGTTTCTTCGTCTATTTAAATCTCCTATTTCGATAAAAACGTTAGAATCTGTAGCATTTGAATGCGAGAGTATACGGTGTGCAAATGCCCGCTACAGTAGAACTGAATTGAGCATTGCAAACAATTTTTCAGTTCGTTATGTAGATGGCTTGTGGTGGGTATCGCTCCGGTGGTTTTCCTCTATGCGCTGGTTCCGCTTCTCGTCTTTTGTTTTCCTGCTTTTATGCAACATATTTTCTTCCTTAATTTTGGTAAGTCGTCGTATTTTTTTTTCATTTTATTTCATTATGTAACGTTTAACTAAAGTAAACATATTGTATCATACAACTTACAGTTCAATCGATTCAGAGATTCAAGTAAGTTTGCTCTTACGAAGTGAGTTTCGAACACTCAAGAGAAATTATGATTCGTTCTTCTGTTTCACTTGCTCAAGTGCTAGAAATTTACATACATTATGGAATTTTCACATTTTTGCTCATTAGCTCATTCTGGAGTTTTTCTTTACTGTTCAAGTTACAGCCCAGTCGAAAAGATATCGGCATAAAATGAGTCTTGGTCCTGGCTAGTCGAACAATTTTTGCAATTTTTCACTAACATTTTTCTACCGGCTCTATGATTGAGAAGGCGAGCGCTAGTTAGTCCATTTCCATCGAATAAAAAGAGCTTGAACCGATGCCATTTTCTGAATGTTTGGGAATTGCACTCGACTCGTTTTTCTACCAGTTTTTTTTAGAATTTTTAAAATTGTGTTCATCAGTTTTCTTATTGCTTGAAAATTTATTCCTTCCCCTGTCTTTCATGAAAACGGAAATCTTCACTTAATAATAATGGCTATTTCTTGTTTCATTTCATTTTCTGTATTCCGCTTCTCAATGAATACAGCCATTACAGTACATGTATAGAACATATATGCGTTTAACACTTACAAATATCACATTCTTCCGCGTTTATAAGTTCTTCTCAAATTACTGGTGCAGGTTTACAGACATATTCTCTCACTGCAAATAGCACAAAATTCTTTTATTGCAAATAGCGCAAAATCCTCTTATTGCAAATAGCACAAAAGTCTCTTATTGCAAATAGCACAAAATTCTCTGAATGCAAATCGCGCAGAATTCTCTCATTGCAAATAGCACAAAATTCTGTCAGTGCAAATAGCACAAAATTTTTTAATTGCAAATAGCACAAAATTCTCGCGTTTATAAGTTCTTCTCAAATTACTGGTGCAGGTTTACAGACATATTCTCTCACTGCAAATAGCACAAAATTCTTTTATTGCAAATAGCGCAAAATCCTCTTATTGCAAATAGCACAAAAGTCTCTTATTGCAAATAGCACAAAATTCTCTGAATGCAAATAGCACAAAATTATCTCATTGCAAATAGCACAAAATCTTATTGCAAATTGCTCAAAATCCTCTCATTGCAAATAGCACAAACATCGGCATCATTTTAAAAAAGTGAAACTGTGGAGTAAATAAGTAGTTCATCCTAATTTCTAACGGTTCGAACTGTGGCGTTCATGGAGTTGATAATAGAGAAGTGATGGGATACTGGAAATTGTGGACTAAAAATGAGCGCGATTTTATAAATCGAAGTTTCTGAGGTATCATCATCTTTAGTCGCTCGTATACAATAAACCGCTTGATTACTGCGTTCATTCGCAATTTTTTTATTATCTAACTTCGATTCGTTGATGCCGATCAGTTGGTTTTCCTTTTGCAGTGAAGGTTCCATTCAGAAACTACAACAATTTGAGCTCATATGGCGTCCATTCAACAGGTCGAAATTTTTATGTGGAAAGTGGAGATGGAGTAAACCTTGGAACGTGGTATGTTTATTGCCTATATGCGAATTTACCTACTTCGATATTTTTAAAATAAATTTTCCTCGATTCCTGTAAACTTTTCGCAACGTGGACCCTCGCACGTCTTTCTACTTTTTTTACCCAGTAGCAATGAATTGTTAACCCTAGAAAGCTGGTAGACATGAAAAAAGGGCTGCATTGCACCGGGCCCTCGTTCTCTGATACGATTTTGAGTTCATTCGTTTATACATCTTTTCATATATAAGCCATAAAATTGCATTATTTTTTAAATCAGAATGAAAAGTTTAGTCTAAAAAAACGGAAATTTTTTTAAAAAAGATTTGCGGAAGTATTTGCAGTGCATATTATTTTCAGGCATATTCTGCCAGCATCACTGTCCAAGCAGTGGGCGGGCATCGAATTAACAGATGAGCAACTGGAACGTGCAATCTCGGCATCAAGTTTTCCAGTTGTCGTTTATTTGCACGGAAACTCGTTTGATCGGTAACATCTTTTACTTACAATTTTTTCCGGTTTTTTTCTGGTTGCTGGTGGTTCATTAATTTGTTTTACTTCGACCTGCCGATTGTCTGTGGTTGTTCGGATAATCGAACGATAGCGGCCTTTTCTTCTTGTTTACTTCTTTGAGATTTTAGAAATTGCGTAGACGATGACAGTATGCCCAACTAAACCTTTCCTTAGATCCCAGTTGTGCTGAGATCGAAGCCAGCTGGAGAAAGAATGGGAAACGATGGCGAGAAAAAAAGACAAATAGAATAGTAAAAAAAGCTAGGGGGAAAAAGAAATAAGACGCAAACCTAATGCAACTGGCAACACGGTCTTATTTAAACCACTAAGTGTGGGTGATAGTCGAATGAACTCACTTGTAATCCTACTATCTGTCTACATAAACAGGGACTTAACTTTGAAAGGTCATATGCCGGACATCAGAAGCTAAATTCGGCAGGTCGTCAAAGCCGCACCATAGTAGAGCTTATCGAGGTCCTATGCCGAAATCAACGGGGCGCCAAACGCCAAATTTTTGGCTGATGGTAAAAACTTTCATGGTGCCTTACCGAACGCTGAAAACGCAAATCGGCGGAAAGCCGAACAAAATATATTTTGCACGAACGCTCCCAGCCTTTTGGCCTCCTGCGCCGCAAAGGGCACGCTGAATTCGGCATTGGGCTTTTGGCCGTCACCAACATAACCCAACATAACGACGTGTACCATTGCTGCAGTTTTAATTGCTGTTGAAGATTGTATTTGCTTCGTTATTCGTCTAATGCGTTTGCGTTTTTATCGTCCACGTAACTTTATTTGCCTTTTCCTATTTTTTCGTATAGGCATCTTTTTGTTTCAGCTCGACCGATCATCGCATAGATTTATATAACATTTTATCAGCGATGGATTTTCACGTCGTAGCAATCGACTATCGGGGTTTGTTTTGGCTTTTTATTTATCCTTGAGCATGGGATTTATTCTGTTATGATGTTTCGATCTCGTAAACATTTATGCTGTGAAATATAACCAAACAAATTCTTACACTGTTATGATTATATATATATATTCTTATCCCTATTCTTACCGCTCGGGCGTCAGTGCGATGTCTCGATGTTACTGTGGCCTTTTGTTAACCACCCGCTGGCTGGGCTGTCAGTTGTATGGAAGGAAGCAGCGGGGAATCGAACCCAGGTATCCCCGCATGCGAAGCGGGGGCTCTACCACTGAGCCACTGCCGCCCATTTGTACATATGAGAAGGATTCAAACGTGTCGAATAGAAAATTTTTTGCCTTCTTCCAACATGTGATTCTTGAAGCATGAGGCAGCATGGTTTTTTTTAATTGAAGATTCAGACCTGTCTGAAAAGCAATATATAAATAATAATGATTTATTTTGTTCTCAACTTAGAAATGATGGGATACGGCATCGGATAAAACCTCGGGTTAAATTTTTTTTTGCAGAATGCTAATAATCCCGGGTCATTAGAGCTTTCTGGACTCAAATTGTTGTTGTACGCAATGAAAGATATCTTTTTTCCTAATATTTCTTTCTAAATTTTTAAAATCTTATTTTCATCCGTTTTACTCGATTCTCGCTTTTTGAAGATGAAATGGTTGCAGCGGATTGCTACTTTTCCGGTAAAGATACATAGCATAATAAATTGGTTAATTGTCGCGTTTTTCGCATTGCATTTCAGATATCATGAAAAATCATTTTAGATTCCGCTATATAAATTTCTTTTACCATCATTGTTCTCGTACTTGATTTTCGATCTCATACTCATTGCTACAAGTATTCAGGGTACGGTGACTCAACGGGATTCCCAACAGAAATCGGTGTCGTACGGGATGCGAAGCAAATATTTAGATATGTGAAACGCCTTGCTGGCAAAAATGATATCTTTATTTGGGGTCATTCAATGGGAACCGGGTTTGTTATTGTTTTGTTTGGCTATTATTCTAGAATGGAACTAAGGGTTGAAATCGAATTCGGTGCTAGAGGAAGTTGAGGATAGGTGGGGAGAGATATTGACGGAAGGCAGATGTGGCAATATTTAAGAGATTCCAACAAATGCATGCCATACAAGCTTCCGTTCCATTTAGCTTACATCGCATGAGAAATTGTTCTTTGATATAGTTAATAGCGTTATCATTATGTCCTTTAACATTGGATTTTGGTCATTTGATAGTTAATTTAATGGAATGAATTTCTGTCGCAAAGTTAAGTTAATACTGACTATTTTAGGGTTGCATCTGCAGCAGCAATGGAGTTATGTGAATCGGGTATGGCGCCAGAAGGTGTTATTCTGGAAGCACCGTTTAACAATCTACATGATGCGATCACGTATCATCCGTTTTCAGCACCTTTTCGATGGTTGCCTTGGTTTGATGAAATCCTTTTGCATCCACTTGAGAATTCTGGTCTCAATATGAGCTCCGATTTGCGTATCGCAAGGTTACTTACTTATTTTTCTAGAAACGAGAACATCGTTACTATGGAACCAGCTAACTAGAAATGAGTGAGCAAAGAGGGACGTCAGGAGAGAGTGGAGGGAAGAGGAGAATAGAATGGAGGAAGGGAATGATTTCTTTCTAAGGTACACAGAAAGCTGGGGTGAACTAAGAAATCGATTTTCGACTTCCGTAGAACCACTTCACGTAATCACGTTTGCTTTTGGTGGGAGAAGAAAAATGGAAATCCGGAAGGTTACTAATCCTCTATTTGTGTGGTGGACAAGAAAAGCTGGTGACGAAAGTTTTGGCCACTTTTTTCATCATCATCAATTTATTTCACACTCATAAGACATGCATTCATCCATAGTACATTTGCAAAACAGAAAAAGTGGAAATCTGCATGATAAAATACAGGAAAACAAATTGCAAAAGTAGAAAACAAGGAAACTGCCGGTTACTGATCGCTGACCGACTCTAGCTAAGAATGGCTGGAATGTTCCAAGTGTGTGAAAGATGCTCAGAAATGATTAGGGTAGAAGTATACTATCATAATACATTTTGAATTCATCGATGAAAAGAGCCGTCTAATGTATATGGAAGGTGATTCCAAACGGGTACAACTCCGACAACAGGTGGTCATTCCAAACCGGCGCAACTCCTGATACCATTTTAGTAGGAATTTCAAGAACGGAGGGATCAGAAGAAGGCGCGGAAGAGCGGAAGGGGAGTATTTGCGACTGGTTCGTTAAATTTATCATGCTTGGTTAAAGCTTTATACGTCGGCTTTTTAAAGAATAATAAAACGGTCTTCGATGAGTTTGGTTTTTTCAGTTTTTAAAAAAATATCCTGAAGGATAACCGTGCATGTGATGGCCACTGAAAAGAGTGTCCAAGGCCGGTTACGAAACGGCTGTCTTGGAAGCTGCGAGTTTGAGCCCAGTAGTGCATGGATGTAATTTTCACTTGCCACTTCCCAGATGGTTGATAGTAAGTATGGTCACGGCGGTGGAGTGAAAGAGACAACGTGTGTTTCGAAAGAGGAAAACATAAATTTGAAAGCGTGGAAGTACAATGAAGGAACTTTAGGAAAGAAGGAGATGCGGAGATAGTTGTAGAATGGTCTTGTGTCAGTGCTTGCGAATGAGGGCGGCTTGGTTCGCAGTGCACTCCAATATTAGAAATCGGCGTCACAATAAGAGCGTTTGCTCGCAGAAGTTGCATGCGATAAATCTTTCACTAACTTTTCACTGGTTTTCTTCTTGTTATAGGATCACATGCCCAATTCTCATCTTGCATGCAGAAGACGATCACATAATTCCATCGAAGCTGGGTCGTCGTCTACGTGATGCAGCGCTTGCTGCACGTCGTGACATTACTTATGTGGAATTTGAGGCCGGTCGTCAATTTAGACACAAATATATCTGTATGGCCGACGAATTGCCTTCAATTATCACGTATGTTTTGCACTGTTGTTCTTGATAGGGATTCTTTATTTGTTGGTTTACGATGCTTCATTTTTTCTTCTCCTGACTCGGTCAAAAGTTTTGGTGCAGCTTGGTACAGTACATTCAGTTACCGCAAACGCGGCATTTTTTTGGACTGAACGTTGGGAACCTGGAATAGCAAGTAAGCCTAATGAATGTCGTACTTGGAGCCACAAGTAAAACCAATCCTATTTCTGCTTCAGTTGTAACCCCGAAAATATTTCAGTATGATGTAATGTCTTTTTGAGCGTCCCTTAAGGTGCGCACATATTCGATCTCAACGTAAGCCATTGGTGAGAGAGCTGATTCATTAGAGTGAGTAGAATGATTTAGTGACGAACGCATACTTTCAAGAGGGAGTTTGACAAATAGGCCACATTTTAATGAACGTTTCTTTGAAGACTGACCTATGATTGTCTTATAATTGTTCAAGGTTGGTAAGTTATCTCGTTCATTTCAGTTGTGTTCATTTTCGAAATCACTAATTTTCATATGAAATTCTGAAGGGACTGAAATTTTTCTTTTCTCTTTGGAGTTCCTTTTTTTCCATTTCAGCTCATTTGTGGAGAGATGTAAGCGGAAGCAACAAGACGATTCTTCGTAATGGCTAAACGTTTGTTCTGAACGCATTTGGTATAAATCGGTTGCTTCTAGCTTTAACTTTTTCTTTGTGTTTTCAAAATTTATTTTAAAGTAATATATGGTGCTACTACCTGTGAAAATTCCTCTCCAGTTAGTTATCTTGGCAAAGAAACTCATCTTTCAAACGGTCGAAGTGGTCATTGAAATTGTATGAATTCTCAAAAGCAGCGGCGTTATTTGAAAAAGTCAAGCAGAATGAATGAACTGGAAGTCGCTAGGCGATTGATGATATACAGTATACCGTCAAATTCAATTCCCTTCCCCTCCCCCCTCCCTCTCCCCTCTCCCCTCTCTTTCCATTTCTTTGTCAGTACGGTTCGTCCCTTCCACTCTGTTCTTTATCCTTTAAATTCACTCTTACTTATTGAAATGGGAGTTAACACAAGCCTCCTTCGAATTCAGTGTCCTCCCGAACATCTTTTCCCTCAAACTCTGGTCGATTGAAACGATAAAGTTTCCCAGAATATGGGTTCGCACAAGGTTATATGGCATTGTTGGTCACCGGATAGCTGTAGTAATTTGAGTAGTTTGGGTGACATCAATTGAGACACTATTTCAAATTAGCTTTATTAGACGAAATAAACTTTCGTTTTACCCCACATTTTTTTATAATTTCTATTTTCCTTTGGAATTTTTGTTTCTAATTTTACTCTTTGAATTTCATTTGTTCTTTTTTATCTCGATGAAATTGCTGCGATATTTTGGCTGTTGGACAGCCTGTAGAAAAATACTCGGAAAACCCGCTTGAATTTTTTGATATGAAAAGATGTTTTTATCTTGTTGATGAGACGAGATTTGTACTAGCTTAAGAAATTGTATTGATTTTTCAATTTTTCATACTAGGTACGACAGTATCTTTATTGCGCCTAACGAGTTCAGCGATAGATTCTGAGCGCATGGCACTTAACGTGATTAAAAATCGAATTACTGTAACAAGCAATAGCAATTGCTGTAACAAGCAGTAGCAACTACTGTAACAAACAGTAGCAATTACTGTACCAAGCAGTAGCAACAAATAGCCGTAAAATTTCGTTTTTAGATAAACGCGTTTCATTTTCACTAGAAAATCTCTTAGTTTTGTATGAGCTTTATTGGTTTTGCAACCGATGTGTTTTCCTTGATAGTCTTACAATAATTGCTCATCTATTAAAAGTGTTGACAAGTAGCGATGCTTTTTTCTGTATAATCTACTCAGTCAGCTACAATTTAACAATGCAGTGCCAGTAGAAAATGAAAAATATGAACAACAGTATCGGCGACGGTAGCTTAGTGGTAGAGCCTCCACTTCGCATGCGGGGAGACCTGGGTTCGATTCCCGGCTGTTTCCCACCGTACCGCTGACAGCCCAGCTAGCGGGTGGTTTTAACAACTAGCTACAACAGCCAAAGGGATGGATGTTGCTCTGCTTGCCTCAGTAACATCGAGACATCGCACTGAATGCGTGAGCGGTAAGAATAAGGATAAGAATGAACAACAGTATAGTGTTCTATGAAAATAGTAACATTTGTTCGTCGCCGTCAACCATCACATGAATCAAACCAGAGAGCACATCTCGGGATCCTGTTCAAGCTAAGAGCATTTTAGAAAAACCAGTAATGAACGTTGATCTCAATTGGAGGTTTATGCTAGTTTTCAGGTAACTTATTGGTGAGATGCTTTGTCTTATATTTCAAAACTAAAAATTTTGAAATAAGTTGCCTTCGAAGAGTTACGAGTGACATGTATTTTGGACAAGAGAAAAAAAATATTCTAA
>JPKZ01001431.1:0-57731 GCA_000803305.1 Toxocara canis | reverse complement strand
TACAAAAGGTATTTTTGCGTTTCGATCGCATTTACTAAATCTGCACTCCTTCGTAGCAGATGACGGAAATCAGCGAATGACCTCCCAGTGACCCTTTGCCCATCAAAGACGAGCTGATCCATCTTTCACTGTAACAGACGTTAGGAGTTACAACCGCCTTTTTTGGATCTTAGTCAGGAAAAAAATTTAAACCTTTAAGCAGGGAAATAATTTCACAACAAACAGTGCTCTTAGTTTACACTTACTAGTAACTACGAGTAAACGGAGGCTTAGTTTTGTGGATTCTATATCTCTTCGGCAATACATTTCACTGACCAGAAAAAAGACTGACATTCAATAACGAAGTATGCCATTCATAATTCAAATAATATCGATGAGTCCGAGTGTCAAAAAAACTAATAGTGAATTCAAAAACTGAATCGTTTTCGAAACGTGATCAGCGAATAGACAGCTGAAATTATTTTATCAATCAGTAGACGCAGAAAGCTCGAATTTTATAGGGGCGACGCATCACAAATTTAAATTAGAAATTCTTTTTAAAACGATTCTGACCTTCTCTCTATCCCCCTCACCCCTCCCTCTCCCCCCTTCCCCCATCCTTGCTCTCTCCCTCCCTTGCCCCCTACTCATGCTTATTGAAACAAGAATGAAACTGAGGCGATAATCGGTGTTGATTAATTGAAACGATAATAACAGACCGTTTAACAAAGAGAAAATGTGTTTCTTAGCTCAAAAATTCTCACAGAAAAAGCATCTGAGCAGAAAAGTTAACGAGGGAAAAAAATTACGAATAAAAATAAAATCACCTCCACGAACAACTGAAAGCATCTCAAAGGTGAACTTAAAAAATTTGTGCAGAAATTTCCGAAAATGTTTTTTTTTCAGCATCTCTACAAGATCGTTTTCGGTTCACCATTTAACTTAATTAAATGTTCGCACATAAGATAAGCTCTAAAAAAGATGCACATAAAAGGAGTACAACATTTTCATATTGTTCATATGAAAGAAATTACTGAATTATGAAAAAAGCGTGTACATCAACGATAGTATCAGAGCATTAAAAGTATGAAGATATGTAGGTGCTAAATGATTATTATTAGTTCTCCGAGTTGAGATCATTCTTCATTCAGCGAGCATTGTTTGCGTTAGCAAAACGAACTCAAATAGTTTTGAGAAGTTTGGAGTACTCACATTCAGATAAGCTAAATTTATAACTCGAACGAAGAGACCAGATGTAATCAGACGGGAACAACAAGTTATAGGAACTGTCACCATGATCCGAGTTTAACAGCACTTCAAATCACCATCGTTTAAAGATCGGTTTATAAGAGATGAACATGCATTTTTTCTTCAATGCCATTCCACCCGGTATTGCAGGCTCCATTTACGAAAATCATGCGCAATGAATGAAACATGCCAATTCATATTGCTGTCTACTTATTTGTTTGTTGTAAACTGCAATCTGCTTATACCAGCATCTAGAATCAATCTTATTGACACAGCTTTACACAAATGTTCAGCTGTCGAAATATTGTCGATATTGTCGCGCCTGACAATAAGCGGACTTAGCTCAACTAGCTTTCAAATTCAAAACCAACTAACTAACTACCTACGGAAATTACTCAGATCACAGATCTAAGTAAAGGTTTTTATATGGGATTTGATTTGCTTTATAATTTTCATTGCGTTTAGTGTGCTAGAAAAATGAGTTACTCAAGAAACTTCATATTTTTTTTTCGCTTCGAAACTTATGGCGTCAAGTTTCACAAGAAAATATCTCGAGAGCTGTTCTTCCTGATCCTGATTATGCATGGATTGTTAACCAGCTTAAGTTGATAAGACGTATCGAGTCAGTTCAGTGTAATTTTTCTGGAACACTTCTCTCTCTCTCTCCCTCGAAAAAAATGATATACCTTGCAAGCTGGAGTGATGACTGTTCAAACTCGATTTGCTTGTGTGTCGTACTTAGAAACGTGATCTTTATATTCTTTATAAAATGATATATAGATTTCTAAACATACATTTTTCTAAAGTGCGGGTTTCGAACCAACTTTTACTTCATATAATTAATGTGTATTCCATTAAAGTACTCTAAGCATACCTTACAGTATTCCCCTTTCAAATGTCACTTCTGAAACCTGAAGTGCAACTTGAAATATTCCGGCAATATTTTAAAACTTACAGCTTTTCGACAATCTTAGAGCTCATGTTCTTTTCGTTTATATTTTCATTTTATTCCATTTTTCTTTCTTAGTTACGTATGTTTTCATTTTCTTTTCCTCTGTTTGCTCATTGGTGTACCGTCCATATGTTTGAAGAAAAAAATAGGAATTTCACTCTATGAAAAGATATTCATAGTGTTCACAGCGAAGTGGGGGAGGCTCACTATAATTTATGGTTACTTATGAACTCCACTGGTTTAACGATTACAAAAAAATGTGTTACAGAGTTATGATGAGAACAGCATTGATCTCTATCTCTCTCTATTCTAAAATAAGTTCGGAGTTGCATTTTCGCTGCGAATAGAAACTAAACTTAGCTTCACTTATGTACGGTTGTTGGTCACACTATTAAGCTTGGGTTTTTTAGAAGTTTTCGATGGTAGCGGAAAAAAACTGAAGCTTTAAAAAACTTCCTCTTAGAACGCGATGGACAACCAACAAAACAAACGCAAACTTAATGCTCGTTGAAAAATTCCTCGAATTCTGACGCATAAGAGATAAGCTAATTGAAAGCGCATTGGTTGGCCGTCAAAAATCTTCAATTCAATTCATCTTTTTGAAGCGAATTTCATAAAACAAAAAGTTTGATGCATAGAAGGCATTTCCGTGATTTGTTTTTTTTGATCTTTCAAGTACGCAAAACATTTCACTTGAAGAAATGGGAAATATTTCTCAACTGAAGCGAATCACTACTAAGAACTGCTTTGATGTTCACGAGTTATTTTTTATGATCATTAATGAATTCATTAAGGTTCATAACGTTCACCGAACTTAAATAATTAATTTTTTTCAAAAAATTAAGCTCCAAACAAATATTAAAAAAACATTTTCTTCATCTTTCGCTCTCCATTAAAATATTTTTGCCTTTTTAGCATTTTTTCGTCCACCCAAATAACGTTAGTTGGTTCACAAGATTCGAGTTCGACTCACATTTGTAGATGTAGTAATTAGATGGAATAGTTGCTGTCCGTCATATAAAACCCGTTCGACTTTTACTGCAACGCTAATTTGTCGCCCATTGCGGGCGAAATTACGCACTGTATGGCTTGAAGATAAAAATGTTCCGAAAAGAAGTAAAATGGTAGTGCCCATTTATGTGACCTTAATTGCTCTTTAATTTGTTCATTTTATTTTTCTTTCTTTATTGTCGGTGTCACGGTATAACCAGTGAGATCCTTGGAGTAAATTTTTACATGTTGGTCGAAGTCTTTTTTTTTTAAGTCGTTAACTTCACCTGATTAGTTAGTTGACTCTCTTTGTGTCTGAAGACATTAGTTGCACAACATTTAGTTTCAAACGTGTATTCAGATTATTTAGATTATATTCAAATGTTTGCCACGGTTTACAAGGGAATGGTCTAGGACGGGAAAAAAAGACAACGTTATGACATCTGTGGATGGCGAGGTCGACCAATATAATGATAATAAGGATTATCCAGGAATCCAGCCTACATGTATCCAGGTATTGGCCGTTTTCGCGGATTTCGTATTTAGCTTGCAGCAAACAGAGTTAAGCGGGAATAAGGCCTAAAAGTCGCTGAAAACATTTTCGAAAAAGCATGACAAACTAAAAAAAATACCGAAAATATAAGCGTTTAAAAAACACTGTTGTAAAAAAATACCTTAAATATTCAGGACGCACAAAAAACTTATTAAGAGAAATAAAAATCGTAAAGAAGCCCTTATGAATTCGTGCTCAAAAATATTATCAGAAAAAAGCGAACGCAAAAGAATTGTAACAAAACGCAACAGGTTACATAAGATCAAGCCATTTGAAGAAGCAAAGCTGCGATTTCCACGTATTTCTCAAACGAACTATTTCCTTACACATCAAAAGCGACATTCGAGGGATCGTTGGTAAAGGTGTCGTGCCTATTCCTAAGAAAACCAAAAATTATAACAAATATAAAACGAGTAAATTTACTAAGAAGTTAAGTTTCTGGTGCGTTCTTGAATGATTTAGACCATCGCATTGTGATAAAGATGATTCATTGTGTGTGTTCTTTTAAAAATATGCTCAATCATATTTGTTGATAATTTCTTTGGCGAGCAATTGTTAAAGTGAAATCTATGAGAATATCAATCTCCGAAAACGCTCTCAAAAACAATCCCTACTTCCTCTATACGCAATGGAGGAGAGCATCACGGTCCTACGTATGTACATTTGCTGGGCCAAGCAGAAAGTATAAATAAAATGCGGAATCTTAAGCCTACATGCATCCAAGCGAACTTGACGATTCTGTAACATCATAAAACTTAACCAAACATTATTTTTTTTCGACTGTTTATTCAATTTCTCTTCTACAAACAACGGTGAGCACGTTTTAGAAAGAGTTCCGCGCCATCTGCACGACAGCAGTGACCGAGGTAATTCGAGACGATAAGGCATAGACGGTATAAACGTGAGTGGTGGGCCAGCAATGCTGACAGTGTCGATGAAAGAACGCTCCTTTATAACTTCAAGAAATTGATCATAGATGCGCACACATGTACCGACATGTACACTGTATATACTTAGAGCAACATTGCTTCGCAATGTGATCTCCATCAAGTAATAGTTTAAGCTTATAAAGCACCCTTATAGGTCCATATGCTTGCATAGCTACATATTTCCACTGCGAAATATAGGGCGAAAGTTATCGTGCACATAAGCCATGCTTATTTATGTAAGCCACTTGCTGCGGCAATCTCGGCGAACATATATAAAAAATAGATGACGAGAATGCGAAAGTGATCACACAAGGTTCCGTTGTGACAATGAATAAAGTTATGTTATCCTTCTCATTACTGCACTATTAGGTTGTGGCAAACAAAT
Source organism: Toxocara canis (assembly GCA_000803305.1). NCBI lineage: Eukaryota > Metazoa > Nematoda > Chromadorea > Rhabditida > Toxocaridae > Toxocara > Toxocara canis. The sequence goes on along the minus strand of JPKZ01001431.1, from coordinate 52,695 downwards.
ATTATCATCCGCCTAATATGTATTTTTCAGAAGATTTGGTATGCTTCTTATCTATTGCAATGACATTCTTCTATTCTAAGTCAAATATGATGTGCAAAATCATAGTAAGTGGATTATATCGATTTCAAGAGTACGGTGATCGGTTCACAGATCCGCAATCGATTAATCGATCTTTAAGAAATGATCCATCAACTAATTGCTGATCAATGTTCAATCCTACCGAATACAATCATGATCGGCGAGAAGTCCCTTAGACAAGAAAAGGAGAATTTTTTTGGAGATTACAAACAGAGTACACAACAGCCAACCAGACTATGATCTCAGAGCTGTAATGAAAAAAAAAGTTAACTATTACAGAAAGTAATGACTCGAAATCTCTGAGATGAGATGTGATGCGATGATAAGAGTGAGTGAGTGTAAATGGTTGTTTGAAGTGATGAAATGAGGCTTCTTCACGTCGTGTACGTCGGCTAGTCGTCGGGGGCAACCAAGCAGTAATGGAAGCAATAACAATCTTCGATGCATTCGTTGAGAACATCATCGCCTCACTGGAGGATTATTCCATACTTTTAACTCAAAGAGATCCCATCATAGCGCATCGACCACATGTGATCATATCAACAAATTATGGCGCCCAATGCAGTTCAACTCTAATGGCTTATAATATTCAAAGAGAGATGGAAGGAGAGAGTATTGGAAAAGGGAAAGGGAGCTGATAGTAATGATATGATGATTACTATCTGGGATAATACGGACAATGGTAAAATCAGCGGAATAGTTCAATAAATATTTTATCAACATCGCTGTACGACACTCTTAACGAGAAGAAATCTCCAAAGAATCTACAATGAAAGTCACAAGAGTAGATTCGATTCATACGGCTCAAACAATTATTTCGTAAGACGATACAGCACTTTGACTAAGCTTCTAGCAAGAAAAAATCAGAAATAACAAAAATATAGGTGAAAGAGGAACTACTTACATACGGGAAGTATTAGCGTTCTTTCCTGTGGAACAGTATGTGGGGTTCTTTATTGCGATATATCACCAGGAGAATTCTACGGTTGTTAGCAAATCGAAAACCTGTACATCTTAAGGAACTCATACATGCGTCGATCATATCATGCACGTCCACATGCATAAGGTATTACGCCTTTCTTATACTACTGATTTGTTATGGCCATTGCCAACATATCGTTATAATTGCTGTTTGCACCTTTGCTTTATAAAAATTTACCTGTTTCTATTATATATACTAAATACTTTCTATTCCTTTGGAAGAACTTATCTTTTGCATAAACAGTACAATTTATTGTTATATGTTCCATTTAGTATGGGCCTTGGTTTAAAGGCTTTCGAGAAAAGCATACGGTATTCGAGGGAGGTCGGTAACTTTTCGGCCAAAATTTCGAACGCCATGGATGCCAAATAAGCATGTAAACCACAAACTGCATATTGCTGAATACTAATTCTTATAATTATTAGGAAGATGTAGGAAAATTTCTTTCATTACCGTCGCAAAATTCCGAAAATTTTTCAATTTCTTCTCATATCCGCCATCTTGCTAAATACCCTTTCGGATAAGGTTTAATAAAAGGTTTTGTCAACGGCAGTGGGCAAGGTGTTCGCGTCGTACATGCTATGACCTTCAAGTGCATGCATCAAGAATCGGAAAGGTCATAGTTGGTGAAGGAGATGTCGTGGAACAAAATAAAAGCATTTTTGACAGACCACCTTGCATAATGCATTTTTTGGTTTCAGATGTTTAGGAGCACCCAAGATTGCGAGGTGGGAGGGGGGGGAGGGGAGGCAGGACGACTGCCGTCAGAAAGATTAGCGATTCCCAGCATGAAAATACGCCGTCTTTTTCAATGAAAACGTGCAGTTTTACGCCAAATTTTCATTGATTATGCCAAAAATGCGAAAAATAGGCTTAAAATATTCCGCTGAGAATGGATAAAAATTCCCCCCATTTCTTGCAGATTTTATGCTTCAATGATTCGGTTTTGTCACCTCTCCCCCACCGCCATCCCATTTCGCTATAGTTGGAGAGGTAGGATAACCATGGATAAGAATTAAAGTTTTAGAAGAATGTGCAGCGATCATCAGGTAGATAATCATGGGAAAACTTGAGAAATTTGATATTTTTGCAAGGAAAACTGCTTAAAAGCATAAAATTTTCGGTGCTTTTGGCACGCTTAGCAACCCTCAAATCAATATAGTATATTTCCGGTAGTTGTTTCACGTAACCTAAAGTTTTTACTCAAAAGGCTACTATCCGCACTATTCGATCCAGATTTTCATAATTCGTCGACATAGTTAAGATATGATGAATTCGAAAAGATTGCAAAAGCGGAGATAAAGAAGGGTAAGAAATGGGGGCGGGGGGGGGGCAGTGAGAACGCCGTTGTTGGTGATTGTAAAATTGATGATCGTTTTTCTAGTGGTTCTACTTGTGTTGAGATTTTTTTTGGCGATGTTTATTCGCAGTTACTTCTTGTTCTCATCTACAAGCATCATTCTATCATGTGTCTTTCAAGATGATATTCGATGAGCCTTGAACACACTAATAGAACACGCTTACCTAATAAAGATACGTCTCACTAACGCTAAACAAAATCACGCCCGTCAATTAGTTTCTTCGTTTTTAACTTATTCTCATTTCATTCCTTATTTCTCAATTTATCGAACAAAAAATAAAAATTTTTGTTTCACGTAACCTAAAGTTTTTACTCAAAAGGCTACTATCCGCACTATTCGATCCAGATTTTCATAATTCGTCGACATAGTTAAGATATGATGAATTCGAAAAGATTGCAAAAGCGGAGATAAAGAAGGGTAAGAAATGGGGGCGGGGGGGGGGCAGTGAGAACGCCGTTGTTGGTGATTGTAAAATTGATGATCGTTTTTCTAGTGGTTCTACTTGTGTTGAGATTTTTTTTGGCGATGTTTATTCGCAGTTACTTCTTGTTCTCATCTACAAGCATCATTCTATCATGTGTCTTTCAAGATGATATTCGATGAGCCTTGAACACACTAATAGAACACGCTTACCTAATAAAGATACGTCTCACTAACGCTAAACAAAATCACGCCCGTCAATTAGTTTCTTCGTTTTTAACTTATTCTCATTTCATTCCTTATTTCTCAATTTATCGAACAAAAAATAAAAATTTAAAAAAAAATTACTATTTTAAATATAGATTACTATCGTCATCCCCAAATAAGTTGGCAATAAAATGATAAGAAGACTGTAAGCGTGATAAGATAAGTTTTTGAAGTGATAAATTGTTGGAATTGAAACGTTTCCAAAAATTGGTCATTAACAGCGCATATCTTGTTCAATACAAACTTCATTCAATAGTAGCAGTCAGTCTTTTTCAGCTTTTCATCACAGGAGTTGAACGAACACCTCACCGATCAGTGATTTTAATACAAGCTTCATTCAGTAGTAGCGATCAGTGTTTTTCAGCTTTTCATCACAGGAGTTGAACACCTCTCTGATCAGTGAATGGGTTTAATTATATTCTGAAGATGATCATATGCCATGCGATTTGCAGAAATATCCTCTTGTGAAACGTTTTTTGTGATTTGATAACCTCATAGAAACATTGTGTATAAAGCAAACGATAAGCAGCAGTATTCGTTCTTCCGAAAAATGCCGTTAAAAAAATTAAAACGATTTTTTCCGTTTCGTTCAGCGAGTCAAATTCAACCACCGAATTTGTATCGTTCTAAAACGATCAAAAAGTACAAAATTTCACTCCACAAAAAATTTGTGAGGTATTTATTGTGCGAGGAAATGAATTCAAATTGAAGAACTCTATGGCATTATTGCCTTCAAAATAATTGCTTAGTTGTTGTTGTAATGTTCCGAAATTTCAAAATATATTCTATGTAGGTGAGGCACCTTTTTCTTATTGGCATCATAAAAGCTCTTGCTTATCGAACTAAAGAAAAGTATTTCCGTCGAATTAGTATTTGCTTTTCTTTCTTTTCGTTAGAAAGTTTTTCCAGATTTTTTCAAATTTTCTCTCAAGTTTTCAAAAAAATTTTTTTCGGAATCTTCAATTTGAAAACCTTAGCCTTATGCATTTCTTTCTTTCCGCTTCTATTTTTGCTTCCTTTCGATATAAATGAGAGATTCGCTAACTGTTTATAATTTTTGTTTGTTGGTATTGTCGTGTTCATGTATGTATTTGAACGTTTTCGTTAGAGACGTTTCCATTTTCACTAAACTTTTGAAATATTTCTTCTCAGCTATTACCAAACGTTAAGCTCATTTCCGCTTTGTATTCTGTTCCCCCCCCCCCCCCCCCCCCCAAAAAAAAAAAAAGTCACCCTCTCCATCAAATGAGAGCTTATTAGCCGAAGAAAAACTTGCATATACGTTAGCCAACTCGTTTAAGCTGTCAATAAAATGTAGACAAATTCGACTAGATTGTCTTGTTCGAAACAACAAGCGCATTTTCTAAGACAACGTACTATGTGATTCCATTCCGCATTACATGTGTAGCTTTAAATCCGGCAATATAATAGACTTTTTTCAACAACACAATCTGTTCAGTTTTGGCCAAGTTTTTTTAAAAATAGGTTTTAATAGTTGCCATCTTCTCTATTGAAATGCGAGCTAATCTGTTTAGCAAGTGCGTGCAATGCTTCGATCAAAGATTATTGGCCAAGTCTATTTGAAAGCCCAACACAGCAAAGTAACTCTTCGGAGGTGAGAAGAGATGATGTTGGGTTTTAGAGGGTTGTTGGGTGGGGAGTTTTTCGTGTGAGAGTATAGAGAAGAGCAGCGTCACACACCATTGAAAGGATTCATCTCGCCGGCACCGTTTGCCACACATCACATCGCCAACACTCTCGTTTCTCATTCTCCCTCTCGTTTTGGCTCATTCCTTCTCTCGATGAGCATTTCCTCTCTATCGATTTGCCTCCTTTTTCTGCCTTCTTCCTTCAGTGGGGGGCGCGTGCCGGAGCTCGAATTGTGCCTGCCCCGTTGTTATTGCTGCTTGCTTGGTGGTGGTTGAATGAACGACAACGGCGAAACGACTGCTCTCTCGATTCACATTGGTAGATGTATCATTTATTCCCGGTGCTAACAATCCGTTACCAATTACTTCATTGTACAATTACTTTTATAAATGCAATAATCTCGTTCATATTTGCTATTTGCGATACTTAATGAATCTAGAGTCCATGCGGAAATAGCGAAATGATATATGCAATTGTTAGTTGGTATAAGCTGGCTCAGTTGAGTGGAATGCGTTTTAAAGGTAGAATTTTAAGGTGATGCAAAAAGTTAACATAACGTTATTGAAATTATTTTAAAGTTGACGCTAGATCTATAAAGTTTTTCAAAAAAAAATGAAATAAAAAACTGCGAAAAAATTCACCAAGAAAATTCCGAATATCGTTAGTGCATCGTTCTGGCAATGAGCTTTACGTAAAGTTTAATGCATCAAAATTTTGAAAAAGTTAACAATTTATTTCACGTTATTTTCATTCGAGAATATTGTGTAATTTTTTTAAAAAAATATTTTTAATTTTTTCCTCATAATTAAAAATTAAAGACTTCCAAATCAGTGTGTGTTTAGAGTGTCGTCATGTTTGTGAGAGTGTATGTGTACATGGTTAATCATTCTTAGAATTTTGATAACGATAATAATAGTCGCTAGTCTACTTATTATTTATCTCTATGTTCAAATAACTCACAAAGTTATTATTATGGTGATCGATTATATTGTTAAGCACTTATATGTATTCCTTGAGTATCTGTTGGTCGATTGAAAATTCACTAATATTTTTTCTTTTTTAAAAATTTTCCTTTTTTTCAAATCTTTTTTTCCTTTCTTTTTTTTTCCCAGGGGACGATTGACATTTTCAGTGAAATTGAGTCAACGTGTTACTGCGATCACACATCATTCAGTCATTCAGCAATGCACACTCATCAGTGAAATGATTTTAATTTAGCGTTTTGTGCGTAACGTAACTGAAATATTCGAACAGTTGCGCAAATAAAATGGGAATAAATTGTGCTAAAATTGGCTCTGTAAATGATAAATTACTAGACGTACCCTCAATGATCGTTCAATCATTATTCTCTTTTTCTTTTTTTTCTTTGGTTTCTCTTGAAGCTAATTTTTCATTTCTTTTTCATTCAAGCGTTCTCGTTTAGCTAACTAACCGAATAAATTTCTAAAGAAATAATGCGAAAAATTTCTTTTGGAAATTTAGAAACATCAAAAAGTCGATGTTTCTATCGAGTTGATTGCTTAGAAAACTTTTTCATTTTCATAAAAACGAATTCGCGATTTCGTGAATTCCATCAAATTCCACCTTCAGGAATTCGTGTTACCTAATTGTTATATATGCGAATCTCGCCATATTTTTTTTGCCTAACATAACTAAACAGTAACTTTAAGTAGAAATCACTTTCTATTATTTTTATCTATTCCTTTTTCCACTGTTTAAAAGAAATTCTTTTTTTAAAAAAAAAGAACAGAATCATTTCTCTGCAAAGGTCTCAGATTGTATTTCATTTATAAAACTTTACAGGTTTATGTTTACTTTAGTAGGTACAATGAAAAACCATAGTAATGTTTAAGTAAAGTGATGAAAAAAGTTGAAGACATCCAAATAGAAGATAAAATAAAAATGATATGATTCTATTTCATAGATGAAAAAATTCTGAAAAAATTCTTAAACAGTGATCTTTTATCGCTTCAACCAAACGTTTCAGGCACAAGCAATAGCCATGAAAATCCGAATGGTATTCAAATGTTGAAAAGTTGGGTCTCTATTCTATATTTGATCTCGATTTCTATGTAAAATATTCTGTTTAGATGTTTGATCCGATGAATACTGTTTAGTCTCTCAAATGGTTTTATAGTGTTTTTCTTAAATTTCCTTTTATTTCGTTTTTTTTTAACAAATTTTCCTACTTTATTTATTTTTTTATTTCACTCATTTCGATCGACAAATACCTTCAACGTCATCATTATTTAACGACGATGTCAACATCCCTTAACTAGGAAGAATTGACTATCTAGGCAATGGTGTTGTATATTGACAAAGGTGCAACGACGTTCGTGTGAATTGTGGTGTTGTTAAGGGGTGCGCTTGAAAAGAAAATGTATGTGCCAGTACTGAAATAATGTTAATCTTCTTGATTAACTGGTGCTCCACCTCTCCTTACCTCCTCCTCCACTGCCCTCCCTCCTTTCTTATCCCTTAAAATAACTGGGACTGCGTGGCAAGGAACGGGTATGATATGTGTTTTGAAGATTACACTCAACCAGCCGATTTCTTGAACTGGGTCGCACATGGTGCAAAGTGTTATTTTAAGTCATCCAGCAGCTTGTACAAATCTTTTGCTAAAGAGCGTTTTTTTTTTTCGCTAGCCGAATGCAAGCTAACCGAGCACAAATTGCAGGCAAATCTTTTAGCATCTTTAAGTGCTCATAATTTCCGCCGGTGTCTACGTGTCGATTTGTGATACGGGGGGTAGGAGTAACGCTCGGATGTTGATTATTGCTACTAAACTATATGATTCTTTAAGAGTTTAAACTACCCGGCAAAAACGCACCGCATATGCATGCAGAGGCAAACAACATAAGCATACGTCAAGGTAGACATGACACCTTCCTAATGTGCATTGCAAATGCAGATTTATTATAACATATGAAAAGAGCTGTAAGGTAGTCCGTTCTAAACGTTCTTGTGCTATTCGTATGCTTTGGCTTGTCTGCCGTTGTACGGGCGTTTGGTCTTTTATCATTCATTGGGTGGCCGATACAAAGACCCCCTGAAATAAAGGCCGACTAGCAATTTAATCGCCATATCTTGTGTTTCGCATGTTGAATAACGGTTTGAAGTAAGCGATAAGTACGATCAGCGACCGAAAAATGTTGTTGCCCTTCGATGATCCGTGCAATTGAGAGGACACAAACTATATAGCATATGCTAATTGTTTTACTGTTTGAGGAAGGATGCTACATTGTGCAGTATGTGCACCTGATGCGACCGCATTTGCAAATGTCGATGAACTGGAGATACATATCGCCTCTGATCATGTCAACTATGTGCCGTATGAGTGTGAAAAGTGTCGATTCTCCAGATTTCCAACAGAGTTTGCGCTACACAGTCATTACACGAATGATCATGGCCTCAAAGAGTTTTATGTAAGTATTGAAAATGATTTTTGTTTTCTATTAGGACAAAATTGTATGTTCTTTTACGGCAATTTGCCCGATACTATAAATTCAACAGTTGGTTTATAAGTTTTGTGTATGTTTTAAAGGTTGAATGCGTCTTTAATGTCACTTAATTTGCACGACTAATTTCCGAATAGATTCCGAATATACGAAGCAATTTGTCATGCAATAGGCAAAATTAGTTTTATTTTTTAAATTTCATCGGTTTTCTCGAATTTTTTAATTTTTTGAACTTTTTTCGAATTTTTTAAAAATTTTCTGAACTTCATTGATCAGCCAATGAGTGCTGCAAAAGAAATTCATTATAGAATGAGATTTTCGTATATGTTTGTTTGCTTTTTTTAAGAATGAAAATTTCGGAAGAATTACAGGTGAAATACAAGGTAACTCCAGAAACAGGCCGTAAAAGGCAACTCGTTAAGGACCTTCTCCAGAAATCTCTCAACATGTCGGATGGCACAGTAAATATGCGTTCAACGAAAAGGAAACGGTAATATTTCAATCTTCGTTGATTTTTCGCTTATTTGTTATCACCTTATCATTCTTCATTGATCTTCGCTGAGTTGTTATCACCTTATCCGAGTATGTCGTCAATTTACTGTAGTAATCATACTCATATGCTTTCTCATCATTTTCACTCTAGAACTCAATTTTCGTTTTTCATTGTTCGGTTAAGTGTGCGGTTGAATAGATCAATCTTCTTAGAGCTCAAACAATCGTCATTCTGGCTTATACATCTCCCATCTAAAGGTCAGAGATCATATAGTAGGTCCTCCCTATGCCGTTCGGCTTGGAAACGATAACTGTAAGTTTCACGCGAAATTTACTAACAGACTAATGAAGAGTCCTTTCTTCTCCAAAATTTTCTGCCTATTTGAAAAAGACGATTTTCCGACTCAGTCGTTTCTTGATTCTAATTAATTGTTATTAGCTGAATTTCGTAAGGTGTGCGTTGCAGGGCATCAGCCGTAGAGGTGGTGCAAAGCTCCACATCATCAGCGCTATCGCCATGCAGTTCGCCCGAATCGGAAGATGGTCTTCACGTTTGTGAAATTGATAAAAATGTTAAAGCGGAAGTTGTTAAGGTAATGTCACCTCTAACGTTTCTTAAAACAATAAAAATTCATACGCAAAACTTGTCTCGAACTATTGCTCGAACATAAATCCTATTCAGTTGGGCATTTCTCGACGATTAAGCACAGTGAAAAATTGTGCGCTCTTAAAAGAGAAATAAATTTTTTGAAGGAAACATTCTGCATTCTCTCTGAAAGAAATTTGCTTTCCTCTAAAAGAAAAATAAGCCGATAATGAATTGGAAACTCTAGTAACCACGATATAAAAAACTCTTCGAAAAATTTCGAAGAACGAAAAAAATCCACAAAATACCTGACTTTACTTCTAGTACACCTGATTTTCTTCATGGGGATCGCGGTGAAGTTTTGCCTTCATATATGCGAGAACGGACAGTGGTAACTTAAAGTTCCCTGGGGAGACGATGCGAAATTCCCTACCACTTTGCGGGCGAGAACGAAGAAGCTCTTATGTGAACATTTGTTCATTTCGAACCGTAATTGTGTTTTCCGAGAAAGTTCATAACAATCGGATAAGTATTGCAGGTTGAATGCGGAACGGAGAGAAGCTCTGCGGATAAAGATCTCGGTCAGCATGTAGTGGTTGCAGCTTCTGGTGAAATTACACTAAACAGCAATTATCCAAATTATGGTTTGTCCTTACGCTTTAGTCCAATTCTTTTAGCTGATCAGTTATATGATTGACGATCTATGCAATTCGAAATGGCGGAAAATTTATATAGTTATTTCATGCAACCATCATATAAACCACATTTCCGTTGCATTTATGCTAATTTGATGGTTTAGATGGACTTAAAGTTTTTTTTTTCGAATTTCATACCATCTTTTTTCGACTTCCAACATTTTGGCCGATTTAATTAATGAAGTAGTCAGTGATGATGTTTAAGAGGAATTCCTAAAATCGATTTTTGACTGCATCACATCGTCTTGCTTGTCTGATTTGCTTCCATGGCAACAAACAATCGCGTTGTATGCATTTTGAAGTAAACGAAATCGCGTTATGAACGTTTTGCAATCGCTTATACAGCCACATTTAAAATACGCTTCTTTTAAAATGTTTCTTCCCAAAAGATCTAAAATATTTCTCGGATTCGTTGGTAATTTAAGACTATCAATGAATGAAATACAGATAAAACTCATACGTATGATAGATATACGAGAAGTTATAAAGGTTCTGAAAAAAAGCTATAACAGTTTTAAAATAATGAATGGAAATAACTTTTATTTAGGCAAATAGAATATTCTGAAATTGAAAAGTAATTATTGAGTGGAAATTTTAGCGAGTTTTGGAGAGATATTTCCAAATGAAGGTGGTTCATTGTTCGATATTGGTCTCAAAGGACTTGATGCGGTAGCCGATCTATCACAAAGTTTGTTTGGGGCCGAAGGATCTTCATCGCAGGGTGCCGCATCGAAGAGACGACGTCCACCACGTACATGCACTGAATGTGGTCTTCAGGTCACCGGACAACGATCATCGCTGGTATATCATGCTAACTCAAAGTTTGTTATCACCTTTTCTTTCAGTTTTCTTAATCTTTTTTTTTTGCAGAGATCAAAGTAGGGAAATAAACGAGTAGTAGAATAAGTAAGATTTATTCGAATGGGAAAAAAAACAAAACAACGAGCTCATCGAAATCTTCGTATAGAAGTTTCTAACTTAGTAAAAAAATTAACTGAAACAACAGAATATCCGGGTCCGCAATAAACGCTCAATAGAAAGCATATGTTATTTTAGCAAAGTGTTAAATTGTGGTGGAATTATCGGGTAGTTTTTTTTTTGCAAGAAGCTGAAAATTAAGCGTGAGTTGAAATCTCATTAAGCCTTCGTAGTAAATGCTGGTTGAAATTTAGGATCGAGTAGAGCAACTTTTGGAATTTAATGCAATCAAGTCTCACTCGTCGGCCTTGTTAAGCCAATTATTATGAGTATCCGATAATGACATTATTATGAGTAAAAGTGTACTGTTTTCGAAAGTAGAGTATGATACTGTTGGTGAGTCATGCTCTTCGTTTTCAAGCGTTCACTGCTCAAAAGAATACGTTACGAGCAATAGGAGACTTCTTCTTGTCTAGTTTTGCTATCCTAGTAGAACGATAGTGCGAATAGCTTTATTGAACATCATCCATTTTACAAATCATTGAACCACCATATACTCCTCGATATCTTTTATTCCATTCGACGTTGTGTTATCGGAAAGGGTAAACTGTATTGTGATTGCTGTAATGATCTTGCTAAGCGGAGGGAGACTATGTAAGTTCATAGTACATCCGGAAAATTATTATTTTTAAACATTCAAAGTTTCAGTTGTCATATTCAACATTGAGTAATTCTTTTGCACATATACTGTCAATTTGTCAGCATTAAACAATTGCTCGAAGACGTTCGCTTTGAAGAGACGCTTAAAAGAGATGGGGTTAGTCAGTTTTTGGCAACCTTTGAGACAGAATACGAAACATATTCAAATTTCAAAAATAGAAAACAAAGTCAATTTTTTAAATTTACTAAACGCTTTGCAGGCATCTACGTCTACCTCTTTTCTATTGTCGCCCATGCAATAAGACTTGGACAACGGTGACAAAATCTGATGTTCTTAAACATGTAAAAGCTGTGCATAGAGGTGACGAAAGTAACATTATGGACTATCGCGCACAATATGGTGATAAAATTCGCGAAATGACCGACAAATGTTTCCCTCCAAGACAACGAGGTAAAATTATCAACTTGATATCTTAAATCAGTTTGTATTCCATAAACTATCTCATCCTTCCCACCCTTCTCTCCCCTCCCCTCCCCTACTCTCAAAAAAATTTGATCCCTTTATTACTCTTCCCGTTCACCTCTTCGTCTCCATTTTACTGAAGTGGTCGCTTATGTTGCGCGTAACTTACGCATCATCGAGCTATTATACAAATCTTATGGGTTTAGCGTCTGTTTTCTGGGCAATATATTTTTTGCGCATTATATATAAACGTAGAGAGGGGAGGGGAGGGGAGCGGGTGGGATATCATGTTTTATGGAGCTATTAATGAGTAATCATGAATGACTGCATTCGGTTTGCCTAATGGGGCAAATCTTGACTTGGCACAATTGCGTTGTATTACGCAGAAGCGATACCATATTAATGTGCACTCGAACCCTTTTCTTTTGCCATTCATCATATCATAATTTCTCTTGGTTTTCGCATTTCACAGAAAATTTTTGAAAATCTCGTTTGCAAATCAGGCACCTAGTTTCATCGAGAGCAACTCGCGCTGCTTGAGATGACATTCAGTGAATACAATCATCACTGAATCCGCCATTCGCAACTTTTAAACAAGATTATTTATTTATGGAAAGTTCACAAGGTTGGAAAACAGTCTTCGATTTATTGGTCATCTTACGTTCAAATTAGCAACTAACTTTCTGCCGCATTGAAGGCTCTCATGTAATTCCTAATTCAGCCGTAATTTATTTGTTCACTCCATTGGGATGGATAACAGGCACATTATCACTTTGTTATGAGCTGATGAGCTACTTCCTACCCAAGTGCAAACTTGGGAATCTTTTTGCTTTTACTGTGATAAATTTGGATGGATAGGATTTAAATTTTTTGAAGGAGGCATGAACGAAGAAGATGAAACTGATGGGAATAACACTGAAAGCGTACTTACGACTACGGAAGCAGAGGGCACTCCGAACGCAGAAGCGCTTCATTGGCTCGGCAACGAAGATTCATCAGTAAATGCCGTGTAATTAATTTTTTAAAGGTATGATACGTTAGCGTAAAAGGGTTACGCAATGGGGGGGGGAGAATTTTGAATTTTGAGAAAAGCTGAAGAATATTCACTAATGAATGTGAAATGTTATCAGTAAATGTATACCTAACGCGATTAATTAAAAAACCTCTAATCGTGAGTGAAACGCCAAATTTTCCTTACCCGTTGGTCTCATTGCATTAAAGGGGTGTAGTGGGGGAGTGAGGAAGGGGGGGGGGGAGTTATAGCCTGTTTCCCTTTTAGTACGCCAATGCTACCACACAGCGTTGTTGTAAATGTCATCAAAAATTCACAAGTGTTTGTTCATTCTTTGTGCGATTTTATATATATGTGAGTCTATTCAGTGCATTTCATTGTCCGCATGACATTTGTGACTGGAAATCCAGAAAAACGTAAGCCGTGAAATTGCTCATTGTTTTTGAAATTAATATTTTTCATTCTAGACACCAACTTCGCATGAATTTGAAGAATTCGGACTCGATAAAATCACTATAGTCAAATTTTCATCTATAACAACTACCGAACTTGTATATTAAAATAAATCCACTCTAGTCAACAAGTGGAACATTTTCTCCTTTGGAGATCGATATCTGGCTTTCCGTTGTTAATTTTGCGAATTTCTATAATCGCCGAGTTCGAAATTATTTCAAATGCTTTCTGCTTTATGTTCATTTGTTTTTGTTGGTGGTTCCACATTAAAAAGTTCGAATCAAACTGATCAGGTTAGATTGCTCATTTCAACAAAGTATATGGATGATATCATAATGTTCGAGTCCAAATTTCAACAAAGTTCAATTTTTTTTGAACTGTAAATTCGTTTTGCTTGATTTTGTCATGTTCATTACTCGTATGAGTAATGAATTACTTGTATGAGTAATAAATCACTCGCATGAGTATTGAATTACTCGTATGAGTAATGAATTACTCGTATTAGTAATGAATTACTTGTATCAGTAATGAATTACTCCTATGAGTAATGAATTACTAACAAAGTATATGGATGATATCATAATGTTCGAGTCCAAATTTCAACAAAGTTCAATTTTTTTTGAACTGTAAATTCGTTTTGCTCTCGCATGAGTATTGAATTACTCGTATGAGTAATGAATTACTCTTATTAGTAATGAATTACTTGACGTATGAGTAATGGATTACTCGTGTGAATAATGAATCACTCGTATGAGTGATGAATAACTTGCATGAATATTGAATTACTCGTATGAGTAATGAATTACTCGTATGAGTAATGAACGTAGTGCTTTTCTTATGTGGAGACTAGCAATTGAATCGAAACCAAACGAAAGCGCTCGAGCTGGCTCAGAGTCAAATTACGCACGATGCCCGCAATGGTTTCACAATATTGCCAAAGGAAAGGCCTACGCACGGAAGGAAATTTGATCATAAACTTAAGGGATTTTTTCTTTTGCATAGAACATTAGATTTTGTGAAATTTGAGGGTCGCTTCACATTACCGTTAGTCCCTTCCTTGTCGAGTGCTTCTTTCTATGCCCTCAAAAAGAAATTGCTTAATTATCGCATACTTTTGCAAAAATGAACAACCAGTATGTTTAAGATTCAAAACGCATAAACAGCAGAGTTATAGTCGCATAGTTATTATTTTCATAAATTGGGCATTAAAAGTACAGAGTTAATTGTTTCATATTTTAAATTTAATGTTGATATTAAATGAATCTTTAACACTTCGTTCAAATCTAGAGCTTCTATGAATTATCCTCAATATCTCTAGTAATATTCCATTTCGAGGAGTGCCATTCGTTCGTCCCATTTCTCATCATCCTCTTCAACGGATGATGATGATGCGGGTATTGCAGTACCATCAGCTCGTTGTTTCGCTTGAAGAAGTAGCCTGGCCAAATAGAGATAATCTGGTGAATCATCACGGCCAAGACATCGTAAATAGCACTGCAATAAAACAACACTAAGAGAAACGTTAAAAATTTTTATATGAAAAATTCGTTGAGAGGTTTTTCTCAACTGTAACGAAGGAATGGTGAGACAAACTCAGCAGTGTGATCACACGGATGGTATAGTTTTAGTTTTTTCAGAGATTAATTTTCTCAAATAACGAACGTTCGAGCTTTTGATCATCTTCTGATCATCAAGATGAAGCATTGATCATCTTCTGATCATCAAGATGAAGCATTGATCACCTTCTGATCATCAAGATGAAGCATTGATCATCTTCTGCACTAATTATTTTTTTTGTATCATTGAAATAAACTAAACAAAGTTGTTTTATGATCAATCGACTTGGACGTTTGAAGTTCAACTAAAATCTCGCTTATGTTTCTAAACTACCATTGCGTATATTTCTCTAGTCTCACGATTTGAGCATCTTCATCACGTTCATCATATACTGATCTATCCTGTCCGCTTCAGATGAAAGATAATTTGAAATTTACGAAGCGTAAAAGTAGGAGTCGAAAAATAACCTGAATTTTAAAGAACTCGGAAGGGCAATTTCTAAGGACGAATTTTGCAGGAAATAAGCCCGATTTGCAAAAGTGTCTCATATCGGGATCATCTTCGAACGGTGCCCAACATAGTGGATATTTGGAAGCGCAATTCACCCATTCGATGAGCACATAAAACCATCCCCATAGATCATCCACACGACCCTGAAAGTTCTTGTCACTCTCGAAACTAGTTTTTTGACATAACTAAAGTAAAATGAAAACTTGCTCAATGTTCCACTGATTAACTTTATGGATGACTTTTGCGCAGGCAGATGTAATCTTTTATTGCACTTACAGCTTTGTTAAGATCAGCTCTGTTTCATGAGTCAGGTGAGTAATACACCTCGGCCTAAGTAAAGAGTGAGATATTAAAAAATAAGTAGTATAGTTTGTGCAAAAGGGTTAAATGTGTACTTCCTTCCTCTTAGCAAGTTGTTGTTCGCAAAACAAAAGTTATCCAGACTTTTCAGTGTTCATGCCAGCAGTATTAATTAAAACTAACATGGAGCACTCGACAAAGTTCTTAAACACTAATAAAAGTAGGTTGGAGCATGGTTCAGGAATGAAGTCATACGAGTGGGCATCGACTGCGAATGAACCCAATATGAAGATGTGAACAACTAACCTGATCTCTTCCCAACTCAGCATTAAGGCTAGCCCATTCATCGGTGCCACGCATACCGATATGACATCTTGGTTCACGAACTCGTCCTTCTTTATTCGTATAGAATCTTGACATTCCAAGATCGTATAGTACAAGTATTTCGTCACGATAAAGGCCAACATTTTCAGGTTTAATATCACGATGCACAAAACCGAGATAATGCAAATCATATAGAGCCTGAAATGAATTTGAGTTTTCCAACTATATTTAATTAACGTTCTCAACAGCGATTGTAACGAGCATGAATGGCGGCGCAATTATTAGCGAACATCTTAAGAACGAAGTGACGAATGGTATGCAAAGAGAACAACAAAAAGGCAATAGAGAGCTGAGGAAGAAAACAACGAAAAATTTAAAAAAAAAAAATCACGAGAACTAAGCGTGCAGCTAAGGACAACGTTAACGATATAAATACGACGATATATCCAGTACAAAATTCCAACCTTAAGCAATTGTAATCCGAATTCGGCAACCTTTGAAATCAGCGCATTCCCAGAGAGGGCTCCCAGTATACCGACCGGATTTCCGGGTAGGTTTTCCATTACGATATAACCTACCTGTAAGAAATAGACCCGCATGAAAGGTTCAAACAGATTTTATTTTTTTTGGCGTATACGTTATTAATCAGCCAAAATTGACAAGTAAATTTAATTTTAGAAAATGGTAGATAATTTAAAGGAACTCGATGCGATTACGCATGAGAATCTTCTTTCCCTTCTGCTTCCCACCCTGAGGAAGAAAACAACGAAAAATTTAAAAAAAAAAAATCACGAGAACTAAGCGTGCAGCTAAGGACAACGTTAACGATATAAATACGACGATATATCCAGTACAAAATTCCAACCTTAAGCAATTGTAATCCGAATTCGGCAACCTTTGAAATCAGCGCATTCCCAGAGAGGGCTCCCAGTATACCGACCGGATTTCCGGGTAGGTTTTCCATTACGATATAACCTACCTGTAAGAAATAGACCCGCATGAAAGGTTCAAACAGATTTTATTTTTTTTGGCGTATACGTTATTAATCAGCCAAAATTGACAAGTAAATTTAATTTTAGAAAATGGTAGATAATTTAAAGGAACTCGATGCGATTACGCATGAGAATCTTCTTTCCCTTCTGCTTCCCACCTTTTTTTTGTATGAGGGAAACTCATCCAAAATCAGGAACAAATCTCCATAACAATACTTACTTCTTGATGCCTGCCATAGTTACTTTGCGAGCTGCTGTTCCACATATGTAATCAAAGATTTCACAAATGGCACTCGAACTTTTCTGCGAGATGCACATTTGGCCTATTTTGATGAGCGAAGGTTGGCAATGTGCGGACGCAATCCTCTTTTCACAGATTGCCTCAAGGGCTTTCGGTCCAGCCTTTCCAAGAAAAAATCAAATAATTTCTCAATGTGCCGCAGGCATTTTGATTATTTCTCCTAAGTTGCAAGCACTAACAGTATATTGTTTCGGAATGGACTTCTTGTTGAGTCAAATATAATAAACGCATACATCTTGTTTGTCCATGTTCACCGTATGCCCACAATCGACACGCCGAACCAGGTGTCTCGTACGGTCTTCATTGTTGCTCGGCTGAATTTAAAACTATCATCGCAACTGATTCTGTCAATTCGCAGTAAACATGGACCATAGAAAGAAAGATGAGACGGAAAAAGACATCGAAACTCAAAAGGGTATCGCAGTTCGGGTGAGAAAGGGTAGTAGTTTTCATGCTCCTGTTATTTGCATAAAGAACTCATAACCACTTAATATCTGGACTCGGAAACCACCCAAGCCCTATGAGATGCTGGACGAAAGGTGCGAGGTTGCGTTGTAAAAATTTCGTTTAAAAAAAGTAATTTTTACCGGTTCTAATCCTTTTTTTTGCAAAAGAGAGATAGCTATGGCTGGAACAATGTGCTTAGCGCACTTTGTATTGATCATTGAGAGTTCCACGTTTATATGTAGAAATGAATGCCCAGCCCATATGTCGAAGAAGAAAGAACAAGGCAAATATACACCTGCATAATGCGTTCTAAGACGTCAGACTCCCAGTAAAGGGAACCAGACGTTGAAAGATTCATCGCGATTTTCATGACAGCTTTTTCGTTTGTCTTCCTGTTGGTAACTGATGCAACCAATCCATTAGCACCTAAAAATGAAATTTAAAAAATCTTTCCTTACTGTTTCCTCCATAGCTTTGTTTCCACTGTTACTTATATTTGCTTAAAGGAGTCTTTGTACAGCCGCTTAGAAGAGGGTTCGAGAGCTCGGAGTCATGGCAAGCTATTCAAAATCAAGACGAAGTGTTGCCAGAACACCTCCTCTAACCGTTTTGTCATTGCTGCTGCCTCATTAACCAGGTTTAAAATAATGAACAGTGTACTATAGGCTAATGAATTTCGTCAAACTCAGGATCTAAACCGATCGTTCTTCGAAGGCTTTTGAGGTTGATAACTAATTAAACTACTTTTCGGAGGTATCCTCAAGTTCGAATCTCTGCGTGAATTGAAGCGATTCAGAGCAATAAAACTATTTTGCCAACATTGATTGTCGAACTCTTCTGTGTTGACGTTTTTTTGATAAGAACAACTTCACCTGCCCCAATTACTTTGCATATAATCCAGTCGTCGATAACGCCCGCTTGCTTAACGTGATTCGCGAGACGCTTTGCTTCCCCATCTTCAACCACATATTCCTCCTGATCTCGGCTAAATGAGACAAGGTGGACGTTTATTCAGCAACCCAAAAACTGTTCAGTTTACCTTTGCGAATGTACTCGTGCGCTTGTCGATGTACTGGTAAACTAGGAAAAATATATTAAGAGGGGGTGGTAGGGCGGGGAGAGGGAGAGGGAGGGGAGGCATATTAATAATTCTTAACAGGTGGTTATGTATTAAAGAAGTATGTGGAAGACCTGTGGTACGAAGGTATATAAGCACCAGAGCACACGTCACCAACAATCAGTTTGTTTTTGTATGTCGTAATGATGCAAAGACAAATTGGTTCTTAGTGATATATAATGAGTGAAAAAAAAGGAAGTAGAGGTAAAGTGATTATGCACAGATGAATGACGGATTTGAGCAAATATGCGTCATGTGCTTCCGCTTAGCTTCAACTCTGCGAACAATCGCTAACCGTAATAATATTAATAAATTTACCTATCGTGCTGACATTTCGATTATAAAATTGTCATCAGAGCACTCAAACTCGGCTAACTTGGCTGATTGAAAAAAGTGCAGCATGCGAATGCTGAAGTATTTACCATCCATGAATTAATTCATCAAATGCTTGGAAAGAAAGTAATTTGGAATGGGAGGATCAGAAGAAATGTTGCGCATGAAATTACTTCAAATTAGCTAAGATTTGCTGAACTGTAGTTCGTGGATTTCCTAAGAATCCAACACGATCGCAAAAGCATTTAGCAAAAAAAAAAAGATTTTTAAAAAAATCCGACGCCCTGCGATTGACTGATAATGCCAACAACAATAACAGATCAAACTTACCCACTTTGGACTTGTTCGCTTTCGGCCATAAACCAAACGGGTTGGTCTCAACCTTCCATAAACAGTGAATGCCGCATGATTTCAGCCTTTTTAAAAGCAAAACTAATTGATTTATTTTGCATGTATGCTTAATTGTTTGTCTCTTATAAAAGTGCAAAATGCAGATTCATTGTTTGCAAATAAAAAGCATTTGCAATGAGAGTTTACTAAGCAATCAATTGCATTATTGCACAGGCGGAAAAGAAGAAAACGTTAAAATCGTAAATGGAATGATTCACATTTACAACGGATGTTTGTGTACTTGCTCTGGAAAACTTATAACTGCAAGCCATAATGTTTACTGCATGAAATAAATGTGCAATAAATTGCACGAATTGCACGAAATAAATTGCACGAAATATTGTTTTTTTTTTAAAATCAAAGCGAATCTTTTATTCAGTCGATATGGATGGACTGCCTTTACTACATTACAAAGAACATGATTTACTTCACTAGATGCGCATCATTATATCAAAAGAATCGTTCACTTAAGTTTACAGTGTTTCTCAACACAACATTTTTAATATCGCACCGTATCAGCACTACCCGCCCCGAAGGTAAAAGTGTGTGTTGAAGAAAGCAATCGGTCAATCGGTTCTTCATGTACAGAAATTTCTTTTTGTTTTTGCATAATTATAATATCCTTTTATGTTGTCGGCGACAAAACATAACAGTGCAATTGATGCTGCAATATTTTATTCACAATGTGAAGAACATCAAATTCGTATTACGTTCAACGATGATCTTCGTAGCAGAACTGTGAGTATCGAAGGAAGCAAAAAGAGAGCGACAACAACGCTCAATGAAGTCATTAGCATAAGAAAGGCACTAATCTCGAAAAACGCTTGAGTATTTGCACCTATAAGCGCTAAACCGGCCAAGAAAGACGATAAAGCGGCTAACAATACTGGCACACCAACCGTTGAAGAAACATTCCTGAAAATGGCATAATATTTATGCAACGATATCTGTTAAGTGGTTAGGAAAAGGCTTATGATTACTGTAACAGCTATGCACTCTAGAGCTTTGAGAGCTTCCCTTCTTGTGTATAAGGACAAAGGGTTCAAGCTGTATGGAACAGCGCATAAGGTCGCCTTTCCTTTTTTTGAAACAGTGAATGAAAGTCTCCAAAATTAAACCGCTTCAGATGAACCGAGAAAATCTTGAAGAGGTAACAAAAGCAGCCGTTTATATTGAACTACAGTGATTAGGTTTCAGAAAACAGTAACCATTTTGCACATGTTTTCTGGACATCTATAAATCATGTCTTTTAAAGCAACAATTAGCCTCATTTTCAAACATCGACATCGATGCACATCACCTTTATTTGAAAGTCAAACCATTCCCATAGCGCTGTTACTTATGGCAGCGTAGAGTAGTGGCGGAAATGTTCTGCGGCGGATGGATATTTTGTTCATATGGGAGAAAATATCAATCGGTTCATGAATGTGATCTAGGCTCAACTAGAAACTTAACGAAAGAATTACGATGGGAATTTGGTATTTTTCTTCTTTTTATTCATTTCAAAAAAATATCGTAAATTTTCTAGTCGATTGACATTACCAATCTTCTCTGCTCACTTCTGTGAAATTTTTTGAAAAGTTCTATTGCAATAACACACAAAAGAAATGGAATAGAGCCAAAGTGAAGAGCTAAGCAAACAAAAGCAACCTGTAATCATAGTTTTTGCTTAGTTTAAAGCCGACAGCCACATGTAAAGAATAATCGAAACTAAGTCCAATCGTTAGCACAATTATAGTCGCTTCAACCACATTTATAGTCCAACCTGCAAGCAAAAAAACCTTCATCTATTATAAACTTTATTTCCTTATTCTCGTTTCCGCAATAATCGAGACGCCTACATTGCCAAGAACGTCAACTTTGCTAACGTTGCCCAAATTGCACTACTCAAAGAATCAAAATGTAATGGAATTGAACATATCAACTTGTATAACTATCATATCGCTTGCTTCATTAATCCGCCCCATATGAAGAGCAATACATTTGAGCGAAGCCTTCATAAACGACGAATCGTTATACCGAAAGAATTCTAAGCAGTAAAAACGATTTGGATAAAAAAAAGCGAAATGGTCTCGGCCTCATGGATAGGACTTACTTTTATGACACCTGCATTTTGGGAAAGGCGTTTATTGCAAATCCATAATTAGTTAAGAAAAAATTTATCTTCCTTTTGTATTCTAGAAAATCATAGAGAAAGATTATGTCCAATGTTTTACTAGCAGGCATTATTGGCCATATGTAGGTTTTACTAGTAGGCATTATCGGCCATATGTAGGTGAGATTCCACGTTGCAAATACTGATACTTACCACACCATAGAACGATCGCCAGTGTTAAGACGACAATAATCGCGATTGAAAAAATCGCTGCAACGGAAAGGATGAGGTGAAAAGTGGTGAAAGCGATAACTAGTGTGGACACAAGAAGCGATATAAGCACTGAAATTGTTGTCCCGTTGAGCAAACGTTCGAGTAGATCGTATAACGCTGTCACATCACAGGACGTTTGTAACATCGGCGTATCAAGCCCTAAAAACGAATGGTTAGAGAAAATTGTTTAAAACAAACAAATAAATAGAAAGTTAAAGTAAAGTAGCTGAATAAAGAAAACTACGAAAAAATACTTTGCAATTACATCATGTAAAGTGCAATAATCTAAAATTCTCTAGCCGGCGAAGTACAGCGGTCTTAACTGTAGGTGTTTTGAAGTGAAGCACAACTCGAAGACGAGAAGGATAATCGTTCCAAACAGTCTAAATAGAAGTAGTTGTTGAATGGTCGAGCACTCATGGTCGTTGGGAAATGGGAATACGCAACATCTTTCAGGCACATTTGCATGAACTACTTTCCAAAGTTAATCATGTCTTAATTTTTTTAACTGCGAAAATGGCGTGGTATAAGCTAACGACAAAGCGCAAATATCACTGGGGAGTTTTTTCTGATATGAATACTTTTCGCCGATACTGATAACCTTTCCCAGAAAAGTAACATGAATACTACTGCAGTGTGATATTGAACAGTACAGAAGCGCAAAGAACCTTTGATATAGTGATAAAAAGAATATCATTGTGTCATTATTTCGGTATGAATTATCTACTGTACTTCCAAATTTCCATGTCATACAAATTCTGTATCCTAGAGTATTACAATATAGTACAAAAAATAAGAAACTTTCCAGTACACTTAGAAAATGACGGATTATCATAGAGATAAACACCAAGGATGAATGCGAAATGATGCACGAACCTTGATATGTGTGTTCATTGAGCATATGTTGTGCGCTTGTGAGGAATTCGAAAAATGGTTTCATTTCGTCGTACACAATAGAGAGATTGAATGTTGTTGGTCGCATTAAGAAGTAGGCTATCAGATGACCGTTCTTGTCAAAAATTGGGCCATCGACAGCCGTAAGAGAAACGTCAGTGAATGAAACAAACGGGACGATTTCAGCGAATTTTAGGAAACATTTTGTCAACGGATGCGAAGAAAGTGCCTTAAAATGTTAAAAGATTATTTCAAATATATCATAGAGTATCTACTAAAAACGTCAAAAACAGTTTAAACAGCTACAGCGATATCAACTGGAAGTGTTCAATAACTAGTGTTATCAAGTGGAAGTGTTTCAGCGCATCGCTGACCTCCTCAAAGTTCTCGAATTTTTTCACGCGAATTTCATCGATAATCTTCCGAAAAGAAATCCAACAAAATTAGTAGTTTTCTTGGTTCTAACAAACTTCCGTTTTTTTTTTTTGCGATATCTGCGCATTGTCTTGAGTAAGCCTCAAATTGTTACTCAATTCAATCTCGCCTCCACCACCTCCTTTAGCCGATTAACATTAATGATAATATTAATGATAATTGATTAATGATAATTAATGATCCTTCAGTTGATTAACATTCACGTATTATAGCCATAAGTATCGATTGAGCCAAATTCTAGTTTAATGAAGTATTTAGCGTTCAAACAAATCGAACAATTTCACCGCGAATGCTCAAACCCGTTCAGAGTGTTGAGTTGAGCTAAAATTGCAACACAGTCTTGGGAAACATCTATTAGAATGCGACCAAGCAATGAAGCGTCGCAGCCATAACTCCGCATTAGAATATGGGTCTGAGAAGTTGCTAAGACGTAAGAGCTGGCTCTGAAATAGAAAAAAATAGACTGAAAAAAAGAAATTTTTTTAAAATATTCAGTAACGTACATTAATAACTGGGATCACCGAAACCATACAGATTCATATGGGAAAAAAGATACTAAGAAAGTTGTCGAGAGAGTTGGAAGAATGGAAGAGATTTTTTCTCCAGAATGGGCGGCACATCCAAACTAACTTTAAGAAAATTCAAAAGTTAAGCAACCTATATGAAAAACACATACAGATTTCACTACTACACGTTTCGAAATAGTCGTTCAAATCCTTTGACGTTCAAATCCGAAAGCGACTTGCCTGCTATGAATACTTCCAGCAAATACGTCTAATGACACCTGTCTTCAAAAGAACGCCCATTTGTTAAGTGAATAAGAGGAATAAACATGTACGGTAGAGGGATTGAAAAAAAACCTGTCTTCCACACCTCCCCGCTACAACTGGGGACACATCTCAACACTAAGCAGCATGGAATTTAAAGTAATGGTCAAGAAGATGCAAAATGGCCAACTCAGTGAAAATTTGAATAACTTGCTGACAAAAACAACCCATAACCGAACGAGGCATGAAATGTACACCTGTGAAATATTCCGAACAAATTACGGACAAAAAACCATAAGACATCGAACGACTGCTTTCCTCAATACACTGTTGCATTTGAGTGATACGTAGTGATGTTTTTATGACGTAATATTTTATTATGACTTTATCTCATTATATCCTTCTATATCATCTTTGTATTTTCGTGAAGGTATTTATTGCCTATCGACTAAATAAAAGATTCGATTCGATTCGAAATCCCAGTTGCACCTCGAAGGCAAGTCGAGGCAAGTCAAGGCAAATCTCTAACTGGCGAATTGTTTTGGAAATGCTCGTACAAGTTTGATGTGGCATCACACAAGGATGTCACGCATCATACAAGGATGTCGCATCATACAAGGATGTCACGCATTATACAAGGATGTCACACGTCATACAAGGATGTCACGCATCATACAAGGATGTCACGTGACATAAAAAGAAATTTAAATAGGAACGACTGTGAAAAAGCAAGAACAAGATATATCTATTAGAAACGGTGGTTGCTTGTTCTCAATGATCTCTGAATCAAAGATAATAGAAAAGAAGAAACAAGGGCTAGCCTCAAAGTGAAGGAGATTATTCGACAAATGCCGCTCAAAGAAAATATCCCTTTTCAGGGATCCGATTTTCGATGGAAGAAGAGCGCTTGCCGTCCTGCAAAATACATCGGCCAATTAACGTGTGTAGTCGAAGAATTTTTGGGTTTGGGTTTTGGTGACGGAGTTATTTCTTTAATGGTGTTATGAACAGCGAATGGATATGCATCTATGGCGATCAACTTGAAATGTATTATTGGTTTTTTGGTTTTAGAGTTTCGAATCCTTTTTCTTTGCCTCCATCCCGATTCTAATTCTCAGGCCTGGATGTATGTCATGAAACTTGTTGAGAGGATTTTCTCATGATCGTCGAATACAACTGAATAGCGAGCTTTGTTGTTCGCTGCAGCCGTTAAGAGGCTAAAGTCGTTTCATTTTTTTTCTATTTTTAAAATTAATTAACGAATTGTCAAACAATTACACAATGCAACAATTCATTGATTCCCTCAGCAGCAAACAAAGGTGCCATAAAGTCAACACATCTTCGAGGGTCAAACGAATAATTTTTGATAGTTATAAGTGCATAGACAGAAAAAGAAGGAGCGTAGCTTATAAAAATAACATACTCACAGAGTAAGTATCGCTTATCTCTTCAATACTGACTTTTTAGAAAAATCTCCGCTTGGTGCTCCCGGAATGGTCCACCGACAGGAATACTTTCTGCATTGGTAAGGTGACAAAAAGCTAGTAAGGTAATTAACGTTGAATGGATACGAATATCTGCAGCGCAAATGTCACGGTACTGTGTGCCATGTGAACTTGATAAAAAGTCGTTTATTTCTAAAACCTCGCAAATTCAGTGGAGAGTATCTGTGCAGTAAATGGCGTTTCGTTTTACACGTAGAGCAAACTGGCATGGGAAAGTAACGTTGAAACTACTCTACTAATTAAGAGCGGTTTGTATAACGCATAACAACGATCCCACACCTTTTTTTTCTTCTTTTTTGGCTTCTTTTTCATCCGCTTCCATTATAAAAACGACGCAACGACCGCGCATCGAGTAAGTAGTGAGGAAAAATCCTGACGTGATTCGCGACAGCGAAACAAATAGAAGATTCGAAACAAGCGTGCTACATTTATGCATATAGCATGCATCTTATGCTCGATGCAGCCGCACATAAAGACTTGCGTTGAATGCATTACAATAGCACGCGCATCTTGAAATTACGATTCGCTAAGACCCGACGATCACTTAAGATATTCGATCGCTCTTTTTTTTTTCAAATTCTCATTAAAAGACTTACGTTGTTGGCTGAATGCCCCAAACAGCGAGTAAGTTCATTTTAAGCTTTTGACCCATCGAGAAATCGAATAGTGCGGCCGAATTTTCATCGAACCACTCGTAAGCTTGATTGGAGCGAAGCAGCTAAAAAAAAATTGCTTTCCACCTTATGCGCATCTAAGCAAACAAATACAACGTCAGTGGAATCAACAATATTGCTATGTAATTATTTGAAGCATGAAGAAAAGAAGCAAAGGCGGTAATAACAGCAGTGGACTGCATTTGCGCAATGAAATAACTCTCAACCGTCGTTATCACTCGAGTGCGGTAGAGTAACTACATAAGGGAATCGAACCACTCGTAAGCTTGATTGGAGCGAAGCAGCTAAAAAAAAATTGCTTTCCACCTTATGCGCATCTAAGCAAACAAATACAACGTCAGTGGAATCAACAATATTGCTATGTAATTATTTGAAGCATGAAGAAAAGAAGCAAAGGCGGTAATAACAGCAGTGGACTGCATTTGCGCAATGAAATAACTCTCAACCGTCGTTATCATTCGAGTGCGGTAGAGTAAGGGATTGCAAGCAAATTTAACCTAGATGAAATTTAATAAGTTAATCAAGAATCAAAAAAAATTGTATTTTAACCTGCATAGAGTTCCTTTCGGGTAATCGAATACCCGGCTTATTGACGATCGCATATATTGAGATTGCAAATGCCACTAATGAGAGTGGAATGAATAGCCATCTGAGAAAATGTACCGTCCGTGGTACACAAATGACGAAAATTTTATCAATCAGTTTTTCACAAAACGATCGAACACGACTGAATCCGCAGCATAAAGTGGATTTCTTCGAAAATACCGACGAACATTTCTTCACTTCGCTATCCAAAATAACAATCGTAGCCGGAAGTATTGTGATAACGAATAAATAATTTATGATCATCGTCGTACCGGCATAGATACCGAAACACATGAAATAACGATTATTGTAGTATCATTCTATCATGCAAACGGATGCAAAGGCAGTTGTAATTTCATCGATTCCTGTATCGATGCAGCTGACAACCATGCCCAAGCATGATTGTTTCGACCAGTTCCGGAACGCGTGGTGGTCAGCCGGCTCGCGATCCGTCCGGTAAGCAGCCCGGAATCGAACGCATGTCTTTCCGCATACGAAGCGGGAGCTCTACCACTGAGCTACTGCCAGCCCATCATTCTTTCATATAGCTTTTGAAAAAAATTATTTGAACGTCAAGTTACCTTTAGACTAAGTATAGTTGTTCAAAACAATGAGCAGACACAAATAGAACCATAAAATAAATATTGCTAAATTTTTAGGCAATGCTAGAATCCTATACTCCGATACTCTGGAATACAGCGTATACTATGATCGAAAAAATCTTGCAACAATGAAACCTTACAGCCACAATAATCACTCTAGAAAAAAAAAACGCCACCTACATAATGCAAACAGAGATGTCCAATTGGTGGGCGATAGCGCTAATATGCACCATTTGTATGCGGAAATTGCTGATCAGTTATTCGGTTATTCTTGTCATTTTTCACATTGAATAAAATTTCACAAATCCAAAACTTTAGCTATAAATTTCGATCGCCTTCAATAGACTTTTCGAAAAGCTCACTAGGGAATCTTTTTCTGATCATTTCCGATCATTTCCGATCATTCTTTTTCCGATCATTCCCGATCACTGTTTTTCCGATCATTTCCGATCATTCTTTTTCCGATCAGTTCCGATCATTCTTTTTCCGATCATTTCCGATCATTCTTTTTCCGATCATTTCCGATCAATCTTTTTCTGATCATTTCTGATCATTCTTTTTCCGGTCATTCAAGGGAATCTTTTTCCGATCGAAATTCGAAGATTGGTGGTTAATCTTCAAATATGCAAAAATAAATTCACGGTGCCACTGTAGGAAATTTGTCAATGAAATATCTATCGTAGCGCTTTCAGTTTGTCAACAGCTTAACCTTTTTACCGAAGAACAACGATTTTCGAAGCGAGATTAGCATAGAAAGCGACAGCAGTTGTAGCTGAAGTGACCAACATTGCAATTGCAGCATGAGAGAGTGCCTCGTTTAAGCAACGACGTAAGCACTCACGACGCCTTTGCTGCGTCTAAAATGAAGCACATGACGTCCCATATCGAAATAAGCATGAGGGAATTAGGTATATTAACCGCTATAAGTTAGAAGCCCTTGGTTCCCGATATATCTTTGAGTTCTGTCCGATCAATCGCTCTCCGACAAGCAAGTCCCGTTTTACCCAATCGAAAACGTCCTCTAATTAGGGATACTCGCCTTCTGACAGGGGAAAGCAGCGATGGAAACTGAAACTGCTATACGAAGAACCCTCTGAAAAACGTATGGTAATTTTTGCCCTTCCCAACTAAGGGTTTTTGCCCATTGTTATTGTCTCGAACGCCATATAGGCAATGAACGTATCACCCACTCACAGCAGGTCTGGATTCACATTATGATTCATTGATGTTAAAGTTAAGACGGTGACTAAACGATGTTTTTTGAATGCTATGAGCCCTTAGCAACACTGACTCGGACTTTATCGATAAATCATTACCTCAGAAATACCATGCCGAAAATGTTGTGTCCATTAAACATTCAAAACCACTGAAGACTTAGCAATTGAGGACTGCCTAAAATTCCAAGTTACAAATCATACGTTTTAATGAGAACAGCGACCTAAGCACGTTAGTGGGTCTTCTGGAACCTGGCTTTGGACACATATGTGTTAATCGCAAAAATGGTGTTGAAAGACGAAAGATGATTGCCGACCATTTGAGCGATCGTGAATGAACCTATGAATAAGGCTTTATTTTTTTCAAGTATAAGTAAATGAAAAACAGTCAAAAGATAGTGTCGTGAAGGTTTTCTTCTCGCCTTTACACATATACTGATGTCTCCAGCTTCGTGTACAATGCAGTAAAGCATTAGAAGCAAGAAACTTTTGTTTCTTGTACGTGCAACATCGGCAATGAGCTTTTCTCGTCAATCAAAGGCAACAAATGACGCATATCATTATTACATTTTACCTTATCATCTGACGTCGCTTCATCATCACCTCTTCTAGGCATGAATAATAGCGCTGCTTTCATTTCCTGAAAGTGAAAGATTCGTATAAATTTTAGTACGAACCCGGTATTGAAACCGCAAAACGTGAAAGTTGTTATTGATTTCTACCAAGCTCTTATAACGAGCAATACCTGATTTTGCTGTGTCCTATCTTTGAACTGCCTCCTTCGAACAACAATTACCTCTGAACTCAACTGAGGAGGATATGTTTGCAAATGAAGTAGCTTCTCGTTCAGAGTGAAATGCATGTGAAATACCACACGTAGAGGCAAAAGTGCAAAAGTCATAGCTTTCTTTCGGCCTAATTGTTATAGCATTTGTGATAAGGTCTAGAAGCGCGAAGTGAGGAAGTAAATGAGAAATAGGGACTGGATTAAAAATATTTAGCTGGGTTTAATAAAGCATAACTCCTGGCAAATACTGTTTCGTGGCAACTAATTAAACGTAATTAACTTAACTTCGCCAAAAATCAGCTCATTTCTGCGCGCACTGAACGAGTGAAAAGGTTGGTAAGCGGTGAACGTGGATGAAGGCTAGTGAGAGGGAGGCGGAGGAGGCTGGCGTGAAGTGAGTTTAACACACCACCGGTAGGGAATTTGGATAAGTAGTTCCATATTCATTTCGGTTATTCTAGGGTCCTAGTGAGAAGAGTTCAGCTTAAAAACTTACCTGTTTATGCTTTCGAAATTGATACAAAAAGAGGAAAGCATCATCGGCACCGACCGCAACGATTAGAACGATGGCGAGAAGATTCAGAAACGGGAAAAATGTCACACGAAATATCACCTAAGAGATTTTACTATGGTATTTACAAATGACATTTCACTAGCTAATATTAGTGGTAACAACAAAACTGTTTATCACCCAAAAAAAATTTTTCTTCGAAAAACTCGATACTTTGTTGCCTAACGCACAGTCTACAGCTAATAGTTTCATTTCTTCGTTTCTTTTTTTTGCTCTTAATGCACAATATACAATCTATACAGTATACAGTACTATTGCTTTACTGTCTACCTGGAAATGTAAGGTATAGTAGGTGGAAATGAATAAAAACTATTAATGATGAAATTCACAGAAACAAACTATTCGGAAACTTCTCAGTCATATATTTTTAATTAGCAAAAAAAAAGTTATCAAACATACGAAAATGAAGTACCGTATAGACAGAAAAAGAGACGCCAACTGAGAGTACAAGTGCAGTAGAAATAATTAACGTGAAGAGTAGACTGTTCGAATACAGCAAAATAACCAACACAACCAGTAGTACGGCTAATATACCCAACAATACATCGGAAAGAACGAGGCGTTTGAAGAGTGATTGTTTGACGTTAAATGATGCCCCAACAAGAACCAAATCTCCTCGACGATAATATTGTTGCAATTTTTTAAGCAATGCATCGTAGAAGTCGAAATCTTGTGAACCATCCGATGAAACGATTATCTGTGTGAAAAGAATTAATTAAAGGTAGCCGCAATGGTTTAGAATTTCCTTAAAATTCTATTCGCCAAGAAACGCCTATAATATTGACGACGTTACGTATATTTCTGAAGGCTCGTTAACGGATATCAATTTTGAAATGTTTGAATGAGGAAGGCAAAGCAAAACTTAAAAAAGTTAACACTATCGACGATACCAGTTTTGCTATGAACGCTATACAAAACTTTTCTACTCCAGTTTTCCTTTCACTTCCCCCCTAAACAACTCTACCTCGAATTGCAATACAGGACATGAGCTAAATAAAAACACCGATGAAGCTTCTAATATAAGCACTCTCTGAAGATGCTGAAACTATGAAATTAATGTTTTTCGAAAAAAATCGCACAACTTGCGAACAGCACAAAAGTTAGAAAAATGCAAGACGAAATTTTAGAAAGTCATAGTTGAAGCACCCGTTAAAAAGAGCGTCTATATAAAATGAAGTTGTTTATTGTTGGTTCGATATTAGTTCTATAACCTATTGCTTTCGTTGGCTGTGATCACATAAAGTATGCATTGTTAAAAATTTATCGTACCGGTAGTACGGCAGCAATATAGACGGTATCCGATGCTAAAATAGGTCTCTTATGTTTCGAGAAAATCATATTTGTAAGTTGTCGAGCGATCGATGAGGAACATTGTGATGGCGGATTCTCAGCAGCGCATCTAGTCACCATTGTGCGAAATATTTGAATGCTGCAAAAAAAGTGAAATATCTGTTACGAATCACAGCCCTTATACTATAATTGCAATCCGATACTGGCAGCTATCCTTATATTCCCTTTATCTTCAGCTTAGAACTTAAAAAGTTGGAACTAAATTAAGGAACCTAAGAACTTAGAACTAAATTAGAGAACTTAAGAAATTAGAACTAAATAAAAGAACTTGGGTCTAACCCATGATAGACGGCTTCATTGTAACTGTATTGGAACTGCATCGTACTTTTTTCCTTTCATTGTTTTCAGTTCAGGCAATGTTTCTGAGTAGTACTGGTTCAAGTCTATTAGAGATACCGACGACTTTCTGTAACTTAGGCATTATTCGAAGGATTTTTATTTCGTTATACGATTAAAATCGCCTCGGCAACCTATCAGGTCGATCAGGAATGCTTTCGAGCAGTAGGGAAATCAGGGGTCTTTCTAAGGCCCTTTCTGTTCATTTACAATTGACAAGCACTAAGACTACTGCTGTTGTTGCCTCATATAAATGTGTATAACTTATGCTATGCTTTATTCCACCTACCGCGACGATGTCTATGATTATATAATCTTTCAGTAAATTTCGAAGCGTATTCCAATTTAAAGCTGGATTTCGCCCGGAAATTTTAATTCAACCGTTCGGAGTTTATAAATATTGTAAATATCTTAAAACTGTTGTGATTTTCAACAAATTAAGTAGAGATTCTCACTCATCTTCGTTCAATGAATCGCAACTGTTCGATGTGATATGCATGTTTGGGCACATTGTGTAGTAGGGAAGATTAAACGAATATGGCAATTTCTTGATCGTATTTTTGAGAAGAGAACTTGACGCCAATGTTTGATCGACGATCGTATCGAGATGACATAGGCGCCGCATTGTTTTCATTGTAAAAAGCTAAAAATAGAAAAAAAAATTGTATAAATTAATAAGTCAATGCTCATTTTCCAACGAAATTGTATGCTAATATGAAAGAAGGAGGAATCTGCAGTGAAAAGAAAAAAAATTTTAGAAAACTGAAAATTTTATATTCTGGTGCTTGAAAATATTTGTAAAATGCGATCGAAGGAAAAGCTCAGAAGAGCAACAATCTGAGTCACAGGAAAAGATGTTTTAAGCAGCACTGCGGATACTCTACCATAAAAGCTCAAAGTTGCAATTTAAATAAGAATTTTTGAAAAAAAAACGTAAACATTCAACGCACGTTGTCAAATGAGGTGACACGAAATACCACTTTCGCTAAATATTCCATATAATTATAGGGAATGAATGTTCCCAAAGCGAAGTATTGATCACATGCGCCATGAATATCGTCTAACGTTGGATCTGGATCGACGCCATACTCGTCATATGCGACCACTATATCCGAGTAGTTCCCATATTCTTCACTGAACATGGACACAGATGTGCATAAAAAGGCTATCAGACAAAGATATTCGTCGGAATGGGATCATCATGGAATGAAAATGAACAATTTCATAGCAGATAGCAACGAAATGTTAGGCGACTCTGAAGTCAGACGCCGCACGTCGATTCCAAGAACGACTGCAAAGATGGAATGGAGATCGGAAACTGAAAAGGTTGGATGGATAGTGATCGACGCGCTAGTGGTTCCTTTCGGAGTCAGACTCAACTCATTATTCGAACAAACTGACGATCTAGAGGAGGGGACAATCAGACGCGAACTCGATTAGATGGCTGACATTCGAACTATTCAACGATACCTCCATTTTTCTCACACAATCTGCGGTCAGCAAACTAAGCAAAACATAAATTTCCGTAAAGCATAAAAAATATTTTTTTCAAAATTTCTTGGGCACCATCTAAATAGCAATTGTTGCTTCAAAATTCGTGGCAATTTTAAAAAAGGAAAATGAACCCGTATTTATCCGCATCAGCAGTTAATGGGTTCCTTTTCATCCTCAACGACACCAGTTCACTAGATGTTGCAGCCACTTGAAGAAGATTCTCTATGGCTAGCCTTTGATTTGATAGCGTCGTTCCTCGCGTTTCGAAGCCCTTAATTAAAACAATAGTGTTGCTGCGCTCAGATGGAAAGGATATGCCATACATAATACATTGAGTGCTGGCACAACTAAAAAAAGGTATCTTAGAAGATAATACGTTGTGAAAGCCAAAAAGGAAAATTACATATTTCATATGATGGTGCCAAGATCTTTAGTGCAACCAGTACGGAATTCTATGCGAAAGCCAATTCACTAGCATTTTCGTTGTTCTCAGTATACGCAGTTGCTTTTGGCACCAATACTAAACGTATATTGCAAGTGCGCTTTGTTAAATGATAAAAGAGCTGAAAAAAAACACTGAAAAATGCCGAATAAGCTGATAAATAAGCCTTTGAATTTAGCTTACAAAGAGGCGCAGCAGAACTTGCAAAAATCTTTACAAAAATTTGGCACTTTTTAAAAACCGAAATGTCGGCAAATGGTGCACGATTGAATAGAGCGTTAATTTCAGGTCGAAATAGTAGTGATGAAATGGAGATGTTGGAGCATTAAAGAGAAGAATACTAAGATGCTGTAGCCTTAGTGTAAAACGCCGGCGTTTGAAGACACAAATATACGAGTAAACCACTGTGATCGAACCTTTCGGAACAGTAAATGAGAAAAACATGAAATTGTTTCTGATATATTGTGAAGAGTCTTGGTGTGAACGCAGATTCTAATCGTCGAGAATATGAACATGGCATTTTCAAATGAAATTTCGATAAGCTGTCGAGATAAAACGCCAAACTTTTATGCTATGCTTTTTAAGACAATGCTTTGCATTGTTTTTAAGTCAATGCTTTTTAAGTCAATTTAAGTCAATGTTTTAAGTCAACTTAAGTCAATGCTTTAAGTAAATTTAAGTGAATGCTTTAAGCCAATGCTTTTTAAGACAATGATTTAAGGCATAAATGCTATGCTTTATGCTATGCTATTTGAGACATATGATTGCAAAAGTTTTTCTTCACCAATCACGCATTTAAAAAAAAAAATTCGAATGAAACATACGATACGAGGATCGAGAGTGAACGCCTCCTTATAGTACCAAATCGAAAAGCCGGATAAAGCAATTGCGAAGACGAAAATAGTCACAACAAGTGCGCATGAAAAGCGCAACAAAAATGAGACATACCTGCAGAGCAATAAATTTACTGCTATTAAACAAAAAAAAATAGGATTCTGTGGCAAAATATATGAAAGGTAAGCTATCGTATATATTATACAGGAAGCCTTGTAATTTATTCGAATGCTCCATAACAGTTCAAAAGTTACTAGTAACTAAGAAAAAAAATTTTAAAAAGGACTCGACGAAATGCCGTCCACAAGAAATTTTATAGTTGAGTAGAAGTCGATATATTGGCCTCAATTGTTCGCCATCGCTTACGAATGGTTTTTTAATTTTCATTGCGCTCAATGCGCTTCTAAGCTCGATTATTATGACTACACAATATTACTCTATGTTCTTCAACTAACTTTTCACGAAGAATCGCCACATTTGTGGCCAGTTTCATACGCAAGACGTGATAGAACATTCTATCGTACGAAAACGGTTATCGTTGAGGGCTACAGCGATGAATGTGTTGCAGCCACTTGAAGAAGATTCTCTATGGCTAGCCTTTGATTTGATAGCGTCGTTCCTCGCGTTTCGAAGCCCTTAATTAAAACAATAGTGTTGCTGCGCTCAGATGGAAAGGATATGCCATACATAATACATTGAGTGCTGGCACAACTAAAAAAAGGTATCTTAGAAGATAATACGTTGTGAAAGCCAAAAAGGAAAATTACATATTTCATATGATGGTGCCAAGATCTTTAGTGCAACCAGTACGGAATTCTATGCGAAAGCCAATTCACTAGCATTTTCGTTGTTCTCAGTATACGCAGTTGCTTTTGGCACCAATACTAAACGTATATTGCAAGTGCGCTTTGTTAAATGATAAAAGAGCTGAAAAAAAAACACTGAAAAATGCCGAATAAGCTGATAAATAAGCCTTTGAATTTAGCTTACAAAGAGGCGCAGCAGAACTTGCAAAAATCTTTACAAAAATTTGGCACTTTTTAAAAACCGAAATGTCGGCAAATGGTGCACGATTGAATAGAGCGTTAATTTCAGGTCGAAATAGTAGTGATGAAATGGAGATGTTGGAGCATTAAAGAGAAGAATACTAAGATGCTGTAGCCTTAGTGTAAAACGCCGGCGTTTGAAGACACAAATATACGAGTAAACCACTGTGATCGAACCTTTCGGAACAGTAAATGAGAAAAACATGAAATTGTTTCTGATATATTGTGAAGAGTCTTGGTGTGAACGCAGATTCTAATCGTCGAGAATATGAACATGGCATTTTCAAATGAAATTTCGATAAGCTGTCGAGATAAAACGCCAAACTTTTATGCTATGCTTTTTAAGACAATGCTTTGCATTGTTTTTAAGTCAATGCTTTTTAAGTCAATTTAAGTCAATGTTTTAAGTCAACTTAAGTCAATGCTTTAAGTAAATTTAAGTGAATGCTTTAAGCCAATGCTTTTTAAGACAATGATTTAAGGCATAAATGCTATGCTTTATGCTATGCTATTTGAGACATATGATTGCAAAAGTTTTTCTTCACCAATCACGCATTTAAAAAAAAAAATTCGAATGAAACATACGATACGAGGATCGAGAGTGAACGCCTCCTTATAGTACCAAATCGAAAAGCCGGATAAAGCAATTGCGAAGACGAAAATAGTCACAACAAGTGCGCATGAAAAGCGCAACAAAAATGAGACATACCTGCAGAGCAATAAATTTACTGCTATTAAACAAAAAAAAATAGGATTCTGTGGCAAAATATATGAAAGGTAAGCTATCGTATATATTATACAGGAAGCCTTGTAATTTATTCGAATGCTCCATAACAGTTCAAAAGTTACTAGTAACTAAGAAAAAAAAATTTTAAAAAGGACTCGACGAAATGCCGTCCACAAGAAATTTTATAGTTGAGTAGAAGTCGATATATTGGCCTCAATTGTTCGCCATCGCTTACGAATGGTTTTTTAATTTTCATTGCGCTCAATGCGCTTCTAAGCTCGATTATTATGACTACACAATATTACTCTATGTTCTTCAACTAACTTTTCACGAAGAATCGCCACATTTGTGGCCAGTTTCATACGCAAGACGTGATAGAACATTCTATCGTACGAAAACGGTTATCGTTGAGGGCTACAGCGATGAATGAATGCGCTTTTGAGATCGATGCTTATCGTTAAGATGAATAATCAACAAATGTTTGCATTCAATAGAATACGCCCAAAAATCGTTATGGTGCCACAAATCACCGTCTTAAATTCACACAAAACGTTCTCATGATATAACGACATTTACGACGAACGCCATTATATAGCCATATATGACATACAACGTGCAAACAGCAAATTTCTTCTATCATACAAGTCCAACAAAAGCACCGCCGATATTGTCGATCAATAGCGATGAGACCTTCGACAAGAAAGTAGTACGTTTTTTTCAACAAATTTTCGATACTGTTACGGAGGTAATGCGCATAGGAGATGACGGTTTCATGGGTAACAATTTTGTCATAAACACAATAGGCTTAAAAATTCTGATGCAAAAATGGCCGATAGAGGATGTTTTATGTGCTGACATTACAGAGTTTCGAAAGCGAACGACTCGTTTGAGTCTATAAGGTTCATCGTTGGTTTTACTACAAGCGAAAATAACTGTAACATCGAGGATCGCACAAGTACTTTAAAATGAGACAGGTGGAAAGAAGCCAAAACTGTGGTAGAAGTCAGTCACCTCAACTCGAGACAACGAATAGAACAACCAGCGATTACAAAATCATAAATAAAAATTGTTGGTTTCGTCAGGTAGATCAATGATGGTTGGTCGATGGAAACTTTATGAGTTCTATCAGCATAAAATCAATTTTATTAAAAAATATCTTAAGAGTACCCTTCAACGCTCAACATATGTATAAATTCGTTCCTTTCGTTATTCGTTTGGGGAAAAAAAATAATACTCAATCAATAATCTATTTTATGAGCATTTAATATTGCCTAGCCTTCTTAGGGACGCAAATTCAAATAGTCATATCGTAAAGAGTAATGCTTCGATCATTTCCATTCATTGTTATACGATTCTTCGGGTGGAAATTTTTGTGCGTTTTTGGAACTAGAGTAGGCCATTTTTATAGTTTAGCCCATATCATTAGGCGTGTAGAAACAGAGAAATAAAAAGGAAAAAAAATAAAGAAATAAAAGATAAAAAGAAAACGCACTACCTAATCGTTGAGGCAAAATCAGAAAGAAAGGAACAACTCTGAATTCTACCAAAATTTCTGAGATACTTCAGCCGACACTGTTCATAGCTTAAGCAACGCATAAGGGCACAGGATGAACTTGTACACTGCAATCAGCACTATACATTCTAGGCAGAGAATGTGAGGGAATGCATGCACAGAAAAAAAAAGATATTTTACTCTTGGGCTTTACAATTGATCAACTAATTCGACTTGCATAGCACAATTCGTTTATATGGGTAATTTATAAATTTGTCCAGAAAGTAACTAAAGCATTCAATAGTTGACAACTGATGGTAAAGCTCATTTCAAAACAGAAAAACCTATGAAATAAATAAACACATAAACATACAAATACATCACTCAATGATTAAAAAATAATTTTCCGAAAGTTATTGGATTAGTAGTGAGAGAACAACGAGAGATCCGAGAGGGTTGTTGAGAAGTGAAGGACGGGAACGGATGTGTAGTGAGTTAAAACAGATGTGAACGCAGACATATTCACGCGAACTGCACGCGAATGGATCCTCTAATGAACCCGGATCTTCAATCGCAGCCTCATTTATTTTTTTGGCTCTTTAAGAATCTAACTCATCAGCTAATTCCCATCTGGACGTCAGCCTTGCAATCCGTCTTACGAGTAGTTTATCCAAAAGCAAGACTAACGAAGTTTTATGTGTTCGCATAAAAACACAGCACACATCGGTACGATTTTGGGAACTCCCTTTCGTATTATCGCCAAAACAGCTCTCGTGGTATATCTTTTGTAAGACGAAAGCTGAGCAGAATAGTTTAGACACGGATTTCCCAGCGATTTGCGCGAAGAGTGTTGCTCCTACAGTAACGTCCTATATACATCTTCAAAGCAATACATCAATGTTGAGTGGAAGAGGTGTTCACTCTCCCTTCCCTCCAACTGTCTTTTAGAAATGGGCTATACACCTCACACACGTTTTCAAACGGATTGGAACAGTGGTATCGCAGGCAAACAAATTTTTCGCGGAAGTCGGCTGAGATGGCAATTCAGTTTTCGCCATTTGCGAGAACTTCATGAAACATGTTAGTCCATTTGGTGAGTCAGTAGCAGGCATATCGGGCCACATATCTAATGCGCATTTCCACTTGTTTAAATGTTAGGAAAGGGAATTCTGCAAATGCCATCCTAAAGATTAAAGTGGTTAAAGTGCGATATAGCTGTGACCTTTTCATTGCAGGGCTAACGATGCGTTCAAAGATTCGAAGGTAGCTGTGATTTGATCGACTTTCGTCATTGATGCAGCTCAACGATGCCTTAGGACGGAGGGCTACTTCGTTGTCTCTTCCTTTCCACGAATGCTGTGACCAATTTTCGGTCTCCCGGTGTTCACCCTGACGATTACCTTATGGCGTAGGATCCGGGAGTCGAACCCGAACCTTTTCACACCCACGGGAACGTCCTATCCGATGATCTACCGCCCCGTCGGCGTTGTGTACAGCTAGGATTTCAGTACCACCTGTAGGGAAACGGTTCGTAAGGGAGGACTGTAGGAATAACAAGCCAGATTTGAGGCTGTTCAGATCGGATTGCTGAATAATCAGCCGGGCGGGAGAACCTGAACCATCTGATTCCGCGGTCATTTGTTGCCTTTGTCCACAATCAGCTGTTGTGATATTTCAGCAATCATACCTGTTTTCGTTCAGCACAAATGCAGAACGGTACTCCAATTTCTCATAATCTGACAAGTTTGCCTCAGACAACCCAACTCCTCCTCCACGTCTCCCTCTCCCACTCCCACACCCCATTTTATGACAGATGCAAGTGTTCGTTCTTACGCGTCTTTCACTTATATCCTGTTTCTTTCCGATCAGCGGTGTTTTTTTACCTGCACACAATTCCTCAGAAATCAACAGTTTTTATTTGCAATCGCACCACAATGTGCAACTATGGATTTCGAGAAGCGAAATGACACACAAATCGAGATCAGTGTTGATTGTCGAACAGAACGTCTTCTGTTAGTATTCTCTTTCACGTTTCATGTACTCCAAGGACTGAAAATATCTGAACGAAAGCATACAAATGCAATTGCCCCGCGCAAACGTCACCATGATCCTGAAATGTTGTAGTCCAAACGCTGAAACAAGCACGCATTGCGAAAGCCGTCTGAACATTGATCGAAGCGAAGGGGAATTGTCGTCTGATCAGCAGCAATGAACATTGAAACGCATGTTCCATGCGTTACTGAAAAGACTGTTGCATGTTCCCAACGATCGATTAGGCAGTTCTGACATCCGAGATCACGGTCAGAACATGACTCTCTGGTTCATTCTATACTGGCGGAAGATAAAGCGATTTTTGAATGAATGGCGAACTCCCACTGATTGTCAAAAAAATTATCACAAATTACAATACACGCCACTTCAATACTGCAATGCGCCACTCAAAGTTAGGGCAACGCTAATAAAACAGCAGAGAACAAACAAATAAGCTTTTCAAAGAATAGAGCAACTTACCAAACTTACCACTTGCGGTTTCAGTATAGCTATCGAATTTGCCAGCGTTGATAAGTGCTCGATGAAACCTTCCTTGCTTGTGACTGCTTACAGAAGAGATATTACGGTCACGCCCAGAGTTTCTTGCGAACGACATCAGTGCAAATTAACAGATTAGAGATCCGCTAGATGCTATTGGCATCACATGAGAACATTTTAAGACTGCACTTTTCACCGCCTTTGAGCATCAATCCGATGGCAACCCGAGCATGGCTTTCTCTTATGGACAAAGCAAAAAAAAACTTACCTGTGAACCAAAAGATCAATCGAACTAATCACCTGTCGTCGGAGTAGTAGGCTCCTTTATCTTCATCGTAGTCGTCTGTTCTATTTTCATCGTAGTACTTTGCCGACCTTCCGTGGTTCTAATTTCTTGGGCCCTTGTAGTGGATATTTCTCCAGGCATCATCGTAGTTTTTTCCAGTGGTTTGTTGGTAAGTGCTGTTACTTCACCACAAAGTTGACAAGTCATCTTGCACATCGCTGCCGATTCAGGGTATTCTCCACAAACGTAGAAGGCACCTTCGCAATCGTCTCTATCGTCTTTACAGCCTGAAATTTGCATTTCATTCGTTTAATTCAAATCGCAAAATATTTCCAATGAACATTAGTTTTATTCTACAAAACAGTTCGAAGCAATAGGAACATTACCCCCGCTCGCGGCAGAAAACTGCCCAGTCAGTTATGATATTGAATAAATCTTGTTTAACCAAATAGATTTTTAAGGACGATGGATGTGTGTGATCCTCATTCGGTGGTTATCCGTACTGCATATGATCCGTATGTGTGTGATCCGTAGTGCACTATCCAAAAAGGCCACTAATACGAACTTTCACAAATACAGCATCGAATAAGAGCATCACATGAGGTCTGCATTGGCCGCATAAAAGTTCTGGCCTTCTACTGGAAAGGCAAGAAATACTGTAGTATGGCACTGCTTAACAGGAAAGGAAGTAGGAATAATTGGTCATGATGCAAATAAGCGTGACTTATTATCAGAGAGCACTGTGATTTATCAAAATGCACATACCATCCGTAGGTGTTGGGAGTGCTGGTACTGGCGCTGAAAACAACGGACATTATAACACGTTCATTATCACATAACGTTGCTGAAAATTTCCGCTATAAAAAGCACCCAACTTATCTAATGGTGCGGTACTTTACCTTGCTAAACCAAACAACACCTAACATGTTCAGCATTTTTGGTTATCGTTCAAGGACTATTACTTTAACTGTCAATTAAATCTCCAAATATAAGCACGAAAATTGATACAAGTAGATGCACCTGCTGAGGTGCGCAAAGTTTCTTTGCGTGACATTTTCATCGTAGAACAGTGTAACCATTCCAATTCCTTTTTGATCCGCGCTATCTATTCACCCTGAATCAACATTTCATGGCTAATTTACCTTCACAATGTCCGCACGACTTTCGGCACAGTCGTTTTGCAGCATTTAGTCCGCAGATGCCATGATCGACAACCGAATGGCAAAATCGTACTTCATCTTCGCATCCTGAAATCCAAAATTGCTCTGCTGCATGAAGTTCACTTCCACTGTGACTACTTTGCGTACTTTCCTCCACAAAGAAAGTGGATAATAGAATATATGTGTAGGTGTATACGCACGTATGCTGTAGTTATAGAAAATGCACACGGAAAGCTGCCGCGATAGAAGCGATGATTTGCAACATCTGAGGACTCCTAAATGAACGTCTCTAACGATTCATGGACTTTTGAACGAGTTATCGTGGGTCAAACATTTCGCGCCGAGAAGTCAATACTGCCTTCCGGCTAGAGAACGATTTGTGGAGTTCGCTGGTTCGATTGCAGAATTCTACAGCTTCTAATCTGTTTTATTTTTTTGAACGAGTAAGTTTAGCTTACCTGAGCCTGGTGTCGGTGGTGGTCGTTCTGGCTCTGAAAAAGTGGTATTATTACCACCAAAATTCGGCTCATACGGTAATTCGGTGAAACGCAGCAAAATTTTGGGAAAAATACTGCAAAACTTTCCAAAATATTGGTAACAGCAATGAGAGCAGTTTTCCGATCTAGAGATATACGTTTGACCATTACTAATTCGCAATGAGCGCCATAAGCTGCTGTTTGATAGCGTGTCATGCAGAAATGCCTATGCATAGGAGACTGTTCCACAAGCATTGATTGGGCCGTTGTAGTTGTGACTGCAGAAAGTTCGCCTGAAGCAAATCCCCCTGACACGTTTTAGCTCTGCTCGATAAAATCGTATTGTTTGAGTTCTCTTGACCTAAAAATAACAATCTACAGTCAGTACTTTTGAAACCCTCCATACCCAGTCTCCCGTTTCACCTTTCGAACCACAGCAATGCTTATGAAGTGCAAAGGTGAACCACTTAGCAGGCTTTCCCGGAGTTTTTTTTACAATATATCGTTGTGGTGCTTGATTTTTCATGAGCGACTGATAACTTACGGCCACAAATTTCGCATGTCTGTTTGCACTGAGCTGCGAACTGAGGATATTCTCCGCATATATAAAATGCATTCTCGCAATCATCTCTGTCATCTTTGCAGTCTGAAACCTCATTTACAGCCATTCGGTTAAATGACGATAGAACGGTATTGATCCTCATCAGTGGACAGATGTTAAGTATGCACGTTTAGAACTTCAATTCACCTATGTCAAATATTTTCTAAGAGGCAGTAATTTCGTCTGATCCGGATTGCTCGGTTACAGTTCGTTACTGGAAGTTAATAAACCGTGAGTTTCTTATGGGTGACATGATTAAACATTTCAAGGAACAGTGACCGAATTCGCTGGCACTATTCGGAGAATTGCAGTGCTTTCAATCGGTTTTTAATGCTTTCAAAGAACAACTTTGCTTACCTGGGGATGGTGTTGGCTGTGGTGGTTTTGGCTCTGAAAGATCCGATTACGTTAGTGAATTAATTATGCTTGCTCAAT
Source organism: Toxocara canis (assembly GCA_000803305.1). Lineage (NCBI taxonomy): Eukaryota > Metazoa > Nematoda > Chromadorea > Rhabditida > Toxocaridae > Toxocara > Toxocara canis. The sequence continues at coordinate 9,316 of JPKZ01001431.1, read as the reverse complement.
TCTTTCTAACCACATGTTCAGATCATTCGTATCGGCGAACCAACTAATTACTCGAGACTAGTTCTCGAATGAATACAGAAAGACATGAACGGTACTCCATGCTTCACTTTCAGCAAGATCCTACCAAGAGCGGAAAATTTCTCATCATTCAGCAATCGTCATTCTTGTGCTTCTTACACGGCGGAAACAATCGGATAGATGTGCAGTTTATATGCTCACGATCAATGAACAGATTGCATAAGGGGTTAAACCATTGTTAAGATACGTCTATATTGGGCTATTTCTTAATAAAATTCGAGCAAGCGCGAAGTACTGCCGTGCAACAAGATTGGATCGCTATAACATTTACTTTTCAAGAATTTTTTGGGTGTGAAGTCAACTAGGTAAAATGATGACAGCTTTTAACTTTGTGAGGTAATTGCAGTCCTCAGGTTATTGCACTGAAAAATGCTGAAGCGGAGATCGATCATGCCGAATATTTGCATCATTTATAAAGTTTTCTGTTTTTCTTCGAAGTTAAACGTTCAGCTAACAACTTATACCTGAGCAGTGTCCGCATGATTTACGACAATGTCTCTTGGCCGCTCCCAGTGAACACTGCTTGTTGTCAACTATCGAATGGCAGAAATCGACGTCATCTGCGCAATCTGCAAGTATCGTAAGCATTTGCTACAAATATTTTTTTTCATAGCATGATGGATGGTTTTCAATATGCGGCATTACATTAAGTAGATGCCACATTCATATATATGGATGTGTATATGGAAAACAGTGCTTATAATAGATTCTTTTAATGAACACTTCTGCCTCAGGGGACTTTTCATCCTATAGGTAACTAACAAATTCGAACTCATGCACGAGTATAGTGTAGACTAAGTTGTTCAACCACGACTGAGAAATAGTTAGCCTAAGATAGCATTTGTGTAGTACTCATCTGAGCGCTCCATAGTTTTAGTTCTTTGAGCAGTCGTAGGATCAGTATCCCAGCTGACTGGGGTCCTCGAATGAATATTCTTATTTCTTTTGGTTCCTTCTTATTCAGACATGGTTTCTTTAGTTTCTTCGTTCAATGAGCTAAATCCTTTATTTGGTTCTAACTGTAGTTGGGTGAGGTCGAGTGGGGAAAAGAATTTTTCCACCAGATTCGACGAATGCGATATGTACGCACCATTCTCACTGCCACAGTTCTATTTTCATTTTGTCATGAATCTATCGATGAAGTAAGTATTCAGCATTTCAAACGCACCTTGCGCATAGGAAATCGTGATACTTAGAAGGAGGAATAAGGCAACGTTACCGAACATCTCAAGTTCGCTTACAAATACCCGAGCCTGAAAGGCAAAAATTCAATAGAAAAGAGGCCGCAGTATAATCGGCAAAGAACGCCCATTATCTCAGCGTCTAATTCCCTTGAAACAACGGAAAAAGACTTTGGATTACAATCTGGGTGCTAAAGGAAATCTATTAGATAGAAACTGACGAGAACTTCATTCTGTTATAAGTTCCTGCAACTATTTCCGTTCATCCTAACCCGTCCTCTTCCTTCTCGGAGAGAAGCGTTCTCGCTCGACATTTTTTTCATGAGGTTCATTCTCGGTAACTCCTTTGGTTCCCATCGGTAACTCCTTCAGTCTAAAACGGCTATGACCAAAGGATGGAAGTCATCCTGATGAAAGGATTGAAAACATCATCCTTACGAAAGGATGGCAGCGAAATGACAATCAGCAAACGACTGATATGGAATCGATGTCACTCTCTTTAAATCCACTTGTCCTCCCCCGCTGACGATTGTTGACTATTGTAGTGCTTATCATCCATCACAGCGTGGTTATTTATAGTGCATAAGTAAAGTATGCTGAATGGGCATATCGAAACCGTTCCGTGAAAATTGTTTGGTAAACGAGCAGCTGTCAGAGTATTCGATGCTTGATCACCGGTGTTCACGCCTACAAACACCAATGTTTGCATATGCTGTTAATTTGCCATGACTAAAATTAGAGCACAGCAACTTTTTCATGATGCTTATATTCATTCGTATTCAGTTGCAGTGGCATTCAATTTAAGCAGTATAACGAATAACGCTATGAAAGAAACATATTTCAGAAGACATAATGAAGTTTAATGAAGGGCGATTCATAGCAGCCTTGGAATTTAATGGACGTTCACAGCTCCGGATGAGGTCGTTGCGTACAATGTGATCGGATTAATAGCGGACAACTTACCGTCATAAGAGTAACGGTCTAGGCATTTGACGTTTTACAGCGATTTCGGATAATGCATCATGCACAATCATGATGTGGAATGTCAGAAACTGTCCGCAGGAATAATTTGGAGTGCTGATGCGAAAATTGCTACAGTTGGCGAGATTGCTCCTTTGCTCATCGAATTCTCCGAGGCCACGAAGTAAGGACTTTAAAGAGAAAATTCCATAAAGGTTGTGTATGGGGGAGATCACTGATACAGCTCTTCGCATGGGCGCAACTACCATCGCCAACCTTTCAGAACGTTCACAAGAACACAACCCTCCAGCCCGGCTGCAATATTCGCCCAAACGCATGCTGCAGTAGATAATCGCGTCGAGCACAGATGCAGTCCGTTCGGTCATCAGGAGTCGCTTCCGCGTCGATGCAGCATTGTTAGATGTACTGTCGATGTGCACTTCTGTTTTCGTAAAGCTTGAACATCGAATGTGGACTGCCAACGCGAACAATCGGAATGTGTACCACGTGCCCATGAAGCCATCCCATGCCACCTACTATAATACAGCGTTGCCTCTGTTTCCACTTCAGGATACCGGACGTTGTGCTTTCCTTCCCAGTAATATATTATGTTGCCTCTCTTCTCATTTATCGATGCCGGATGCTAGGTGCATTCCCAATATCAAACAATATTATGTTGGCTCAAAGCTAAACAGTGTACATTTCACGATTCATCGCTCGTTGCCGTCATCACGAATATGCAGAAGGCAAAATCATCTTATAGAATTAAGCCACCCATTTATTTTTTCTGGTCATGAAAGCTGCTGTGTGCCATTTAGTTAAATTCTGCAAAGAAGGAATTCATGGAATTTTTTGTATTAGGTTGATGCAGCACACCTAAGTACTTTGACGACATCCGCTTATTAACGAAGGAAAAACTGAACGGTTACGAAGTGAGTTACCGACCACATACGTTATTGGAAACTTTTACGAAGAGAAGGCGGGCAGAAAATCTGATTGTGATAAAGTTTCGAAAACGTAGGCGCCCTCTTCTGATCAAGCGAAGCTCGAAGTAACTTACTTCGGATGTATGCAAAAATGCATAATTCTATGGCTTTATTTAACGGAATTAGTTCAGCAAAGCTGGTTGGTCAAATAACTTATTGGTCAGGTGTTATGGCTGCAAGGAGGATTCCTCTCGCCCAGAATGCAGAGGACTTGACGAATTATCCCTGTAACGACTCCCTCGGAGAATTTTAGAGGAAAATTCTCCGTATCACAAAGCATTTCTTCGCTGCAGTGCCTTTTCTCAAAGGTATTTTCATGTATTGTCAGATAGTTCGCTATCATTTTTGCCCTCCGGCCAGCTATTCGATGTGTTGCTAACACCACAATACGAGAAAGTATAAGAGACATTCAGCCCGTTGCAATAATAGTGTTCATACATTTATAGCATCCGTCAACCCATGGTCTTGGCAAGCAAGTATTTGAGTTATGATACCATACTTGCCAAGACATCACTTGTGATCGTCCTTATGGACTGTGGCTGTCGAACATTGTTTGCAAAGCTGTTTCTATATAAGTCTATTCACAGTACAATCAGATAAACATCCACCCACACTGATCATGATATTTATCGCTTCACAACCTACGCAGCAATCGGCAAGCGAGAGCCTATATAAACTTAGGTAATAACTTTGCGCCATTCTCTCATTTAGCTGTCGTCGTTAGATATGTCCGCCTTCGTTTTGAGAGGAACTGATGCATAGCGTGGCAATAGTTTGCGGCTGCAAGGAACGGCCAGGGAGTGCCACTAACGGGGAAAGATGCCCGACGAGGAAAATGGCGGGGAACACATCCGACAACGACATTCTTTGATGACTGTTTTTTACGAGGACGGTGAGCGAGAACAAAACACGGGAACGATCAAAATTATTAAATTTCTGCTTTTTCGGTTTTTCGCAATGTTTGGAGTGTGGCTTGTAGTCTTTTACCGTGTGCCACTAACGGGGAAAGATGCCCGACGAGGAAAATGGCGGGAAACACATCCGACAACGACATTCTTTGATGACTGTTTTTTACGAGGACGGTGAGCGAGAACAAAACACGGGAACGATCAAAATTATTAAATTTCTGCTTTTTCGGTTTTTCGCAATGTTTGGAGTGTGGCTTGTAGTCTTTTACCGTGGTCTAGTTCCAAGTAGGGGCCTGCTTGATAGCGATATGTGCGTCTCCATTTGTAACAACAAAAATCTAACACCTTTCTCCTAACGTCACTTTGCATCGATTCCTCACTGTGTACGTAGATGACGAGAGTTAAACTAGCAGACATAGTTACGCATTGTGTACAAGGTGCCCCTCTTGTAATTTCCTCATCGACTACGCTGAACTCCTTGATCATCGGCAAATACTGAACTTCTCCATTTAAGCTTCGGATACTTCCAAGCAAACGTGAGATGTTCCGTAACGCAGCGTTCTTCCTACTTCTGACTGTCTCGCTTTCATACGCGCAAGGTGAGTTTGAAATTTTTAATATATCAGAATTTAGAAACTACAGCCAAATACAATCTGAGTTCTAATGCTCCGGCCATCCATGAAACTAAAACACGGAGAGAGTAGACGGCTACTGTATGAATTTCGAAGAATTCCGTTGCGTCGTTATGCTCCTTATGCTTGATCTATTTGTTCTTTTGCATAAGTTCCTTACTTAGAGCAAACAATACCCCACAACCTGATCAATCTTGGCTTCATTAGCCGTCTCTGAAAGCAAATTCAAGACTATGTAATTGTTCAACATTAGGCGCCACCTCTCAGACATCATCGCTTGTATTCAGATACGGCACAATGTAATGTAATTGTGTCAGTTCACAGCCATCAGGTGAGTTTTGCAGAAACAATGACCGTAACGTATACTTATAATGCTTGCAGATTGCAAAGATGATGTGGATTTCTGCTATTCGGTAGTTGATAAGAACAAGTGCTCCTTGAATGTGGCCAAGAGACTCTGTCGCAAGTCATGCGGAAACTGCACAGGTATAAGTCGTCAACGAAAGCTTAATTTTGCGGAAAAGTTTTCTATACCACAGAACTTTGTGAAAGCGAAACATTCCCAAGATCCAATCTGATTGCTTCAAGGGTGATCAGCTAAAGCCACCCGTGAACCTCGATTAACTCAATAAGCGTAAGCTTTGTTTATCTTAAGAAATGAGATTAAACCATTGTGCAAGAAACGAACATGTCAATCGAGGGTTTATCAAAAATGAAAACTTAGCAGCGAACTAATTTTGTTGTGGCGACAATAAATTGCGCCCGGTCAAGCATCACCAGAAAGTAGTTCTATATTGTGAAAATAAACATCCAAACTGTGCTCGCCTTATTTTTGAAGCTTCAGTCCCAATAAAAGGGAGATCACGCCTTTTTATAATCATTCAAAAGCTAATTTTGAGTGTTTGGTTTCCTGATGTAACCGATCTATACGGGTGCTTGTGAATACGGAACAGGTACGATTAATTAAATAACAAAGTCATATTTTTCAGAACCAGCACCAGCGCGCCCCGCCCCATCCGCAGGTGAGCTACGTGCATTATTTAAAATAAATGAAACCGATTTGAAGTAGTGCATTCCCGAATACAGCCAGTGAACTCGGATACAATGTCTTGATTGTTTTAGCTGCTTCATCATTTAACCTATAAGAGTCTCTCAACTCTCTTCAGTTTTACAATGCCGTATCGCGAGTAATGAATTACAACCGAACGATTTGAACAGCCTCCAAAATATTGATCTCTAGATAAAATCTGACATAAACTGAGTTGAAGTCTATTGATCCGTCTTTAGCATCTACCCCTTGAATGGGCACAAATTTCATCTCTCGACTACAAAACGATTAATTGTAAGCGAAGTTTCAGACTGCAAAGATGAAAGAGAGGATTGCGAAGCTGGATTTTATATATGCGGGGAATATCCTCAGCTTGCAAAGCAGTGCAAACAGACCTGCGAAATTTGCGGCCGTAAGTTAATAATCATTCATGAAACCTGAAGCACTGAAGAAAGAAATTTTTTAAAATGAATGGGTAGAGCGGTCACTAGATGGCTCGATTCTGTGCCCGATAGGCATCTTGCCTTCGAGAACATGAAGTGAGAGCTTCAATCTGATGTGCCTGAATGGCATTGACTGCTAAACGTTACACAAAGTCAGGAGATACCAAAAAATAGTTCTAAAGCATATCAGAAAAATGTCAGGGAGAGCCACAAACTCTGTAATCCTAGTTGAAATAGCCTCATCTGCGTTCGATGAAAAAGCACGACGTTTGTCTTCCCACAAGCATTTCTACCATAGGACAGATCAAATAATTGCACACGACACACCCTGCGAAGTGCTGATGATCGCCCGACATAACTTACTCTACCAAATCTACCACTTCTTTCGGTCCCCATATTTTGTGAAGCTTTGTGGTCGTTTTACCCGCAATTCTATATTTTTCGCGCACAATTCTTGTATCATGCTTCTTATGCCGCCGACTGCAACTCATCCATATTTTCAGAGCCGGAACGACCGCTCCCAACACCTGGCGCAGGTAAGCTAAGTTTATTCGTTGAGAGCAATCAAGCCGATAGGTGCAATGCCGTTCCTAGAGCGGCTTAGCCGAAGCCGTGAATCGCTCTCAAGTTGCAGAAGAGCATTTCCTTAAATTTTATTTCGTGGTATAAAACATTCTACATGCCAAAGCTCATCTAGAACCCATCAGCCGTTCATCCTAAATTCCATTTACATCCGTTACTGGCGCCATTAATTTTCGTACCAAATTCCACTGTAGCAGCTATTCGTTCGCTTGGTTTGCAACTAAGGTATAAATATAAAAGCACCCACACAGTCACCCTATATTACCATTTGGCTACAGCAACGAAGGCATAAAAAGCATTCACATTCGAATACACTTAGCTACCGCACAATTTGGTCTGCAGGATGCGAAGATGAAGCAAGTTTCTGTGCTTCGGTCGTTGAAAAGAACAAATGCGGACTGAGTGCCGCAAAACGACAGTGCCGAAAGTCGTGTGGACATTGTGAAGGTAAGATGCCTATGAACTGTTTGTTGGAGCTGAAAAGATAGGGACGAGATAAAATGAATTTGAACGGTTACATGGTTTCACAGTTCAAATGTTACGGCAAGAAACTTCGGGGACTCACTAGATGTATCTATTTATAATAGAGCTGGTGCGTATATTTACCATTCTCAGAGATTATGTAGGCTGTAAAAAAATAGTTGTCCTTGAACCAAAAGTGCTCAACATGTTGGATGTTGTTTGGCTTACTTAGGTCGGACATAGCTTCATTAAATAAGATCGGTATTTTTTTTTGAAGAAATTCCCACCAACGTTATGTGATAAGCAATGTATTATATATAATGTCATTGTTTTCAGCGCCAGTACCACAACTCCCAACACCTACGGATGGTATGTGCATTTTGATAAATCCCAATTGCTGTCTGGTGATAAGTCATTGTGTTATTTATTAATGTCATGATGAGGGATCGCTGTTTGCTTTTCTGTAGCATTTGCTGCTTGTAATGTAACATTCATGAAGGCTTATCACTCTTATCTGTTAAGGCTTGTCCTACAATTGTTTCCTTGCCTTTCCAATAGAGAACCAAAAACTTTAATCTCACCAGTGCAAACCTCATGGGACGTTCGAATGCAGTGCTATAAGCAGAAAGTCCCATATGTTTCTAGGAAAGCGCCTGTCTCCCTGCTGAATGAGAGAGAACGACACAGACCGTCGTTAGAAGAAAACGCATGCGCGGCTAACAAAACTGTCGAATTCCGAATGTTTTGTGGATGGAATTAATGGTAGGTTTGGCAAGCTCTTTTTTAGAGGTAAGTTTGTTAGTCTTGATCCTCATGAATATTATCATGCATCTGAGCGTTCTGCGCAGTTGAATAAATAGTGAATCTGTTGTTTAAACTGGAACATGCTATTCTTGATGGAAGAGTTACTCGTGTCTTCAAACGTTCGGACAAATTTCCTCAAGGTGTTCGTCTGTTCTAAAATCATGGAAGTTGCGGCTATGTTCTCGCAGTGTCTTGGTTATCAGAACTGCGAATATTACTAGTGTCATTAATGGTTGATAACTATCCGTGGTCTCAGGGACCACTCGAATCTCTATCTATGAATTCGGTTAGGGAGAAGGTGTTTAAGACGTTTTAAAATGCAAAGCCATTTCTCAGTGTTAAAGGTTACTTATAGAAACTATTATAGCATCCTACGTATATTCCTCAGCAAACGACTAGTTGTGCTTGTTTAACTTGTAATTGTTAAGGTATGAAAGCAGGAATGACACAGTGATCGACACCTAAAGGTCGCTTGCTACTTTTTGATGAGCAACAGAAACAGCCACCGACAGAGATCATTATTGTCTTTTAGACCGAAATGGTGTTGATTAAGAAAAGCGCCGATGTATGGAAGTTTGACTGTAGAATGCTTGAAGATCTCATATAATTTTGGTGGAAATAAAGGATGATAACATAAAAGTTCGTGTGCTTGTTCTACACATTTGATCTATATACCAGCATAAAGTGAGCAGGAGATGTATGGAGTCATAATTCCCTTTTGCATGAAAAAAATGATGGAACTGTAAAGCGACCATTAGAGTTTATTCGGTGTTCCCGACATCACCTTATGCGTCGTCAGGGGTGCCCCGAACTACTGAATAAGCGAAACAGTTTGTTCGTTGTTCATCAACAGCAGCACTAGTGTACGTTTTTTTCATGCTATCACATCACCATACCCCTAATGGAATTCCGATATCAGTATCGGATCGAATCGAATCGTTTAATTAGTCGACAGACATGGACTACCTTTGCGACAGCGCAAAGCTGATGTCTTCACTTCCCGATCTGCACACCATTTGCGATCGTTCACTTAAGTGTGCATTTCTTTTCTCCGTACTGCATCTTTACATCATAACAAATCATTGTTCAACCTGAGGGCAACAGTGTGTTGAGGAAAGCAACCGTAGTTTGTTCACAATGTTTCATATGAGGACATTTCGCAGCTTGTTCGGTGATGAGTTGTCTTTGACACATATTATTCAAATTTCCACTTAGTTGACCGCCTTGCATCT
>JPKZ01001430.1:281898-299444 GCA_000803305.1 Toxocara canis | reverse complement strand
CCGCTCCTCTCTTCTGTCCTTCCACCCTTTTCTCGTTCGCCTATGTTCCCGAGGCAGAGTGGTGGAGGGGAAGGGGCGAGGATCCACGGTTCGGGAGAGAGCGAACGTAGCAAGTTTTTTGAAGCGACATAGCGAACATAGCGAACAAACGAACATACCACAGCGAACAACATAGCATTTTTTACAAATCGTGCATGGCTCGCACACAAACGTTCCAATCAATTGAACACTTCTGCTGTGATACCGGCTGGCAGAAACTTTCGTAGGCTTGCAAACTCCTTGAGCAAAGGTCGTAAACCACTGTGACAACATGCTTGTGCCCATTTGAGACCCTGATCATTCGACGTCGCAATTCCGGCTGCCTTACCCGATCCGATCTTGTCAGCTGAATTTCGCACAGTTGGAAGTTTCATCAGTTTAAAAATCTTACAGTCACTGCAAAAACTCTCAAGAACGCGCGTAAAAAAGTGTAACGATCGCCGCATTGCGATAGTGCGAATGAGGATGGCAAGGAAGGATTAAGGGTTGACACTGTCGAACAGCAAAAATAACTCAAGGAAAATACGATGGGCAGTCTGCGTCGCTCATTAGCAGTGATAGACATCAAGCTCCGATGAAATGGCTCCGACCGGCTTCAAGCACAACGGAGAACGCAAATTTCGGCTTTGGTGCCGTTCTCAGAGAAAGCCTGTCTCCGGCTTCTGACACGAAAAGGATCACTATTCTGACATCATCGAACAGTTATGAACTCAAATCCGGTATTATTATTCAGGAGTCGGGAAAGCTTTTCATCAGTGACGCGTTCATAACGCTGCTTACTCGTCATATTCTTGTACCTCTCATCCATCTCCCCTTACTCTACAAGATTTCGCAGTCAATGTTGTGGGCATGCTTCCGCATATACGATCCAGTTTCGTTTGACAGATTGACCTTAGAATATGTAATAAAAGACAAGCCTAGCTGTAAGCCTTTCGTTACGTTATGGTTCCTTCTTGGCTCAGAGATTGACTGAGAAGCACATAGCCATTTTAGAACAAGCCTGTAGGTTTGTCAACAACATGCGCTGCTGAGTTTTATAAAAGTCCGCCCCTCCAACAATTTTAATGACTCGTGAAAAAGTATGACGTTTCAGAACTGAGCACTAAACTCAGTAATTAAGCTAGTAAACACGCAGGGTCTATTTAGCCCAGGAAGCATGGACGGCCGTCATCCAACAAAAGCGGAGTTTTTTAGGTGCAGGAATGAATAAAACGTATTGTCCTGAGCAAAAGTGATACCGAACCTCTGCTCATGGCAATCAACATCATTGTTCGATATCGATAAGAAAACGATACAGCGCGCTAAACGAGAAAGCACATCTTAAGGCTGCACTGTGATTCAGCAACAAATTTTCAACAACTAACACAGTACTAATTCCACTCTCAAATAACGCTGCTCCTTCCTGTCAAACACAGTTTTAGGGATAGCCGGAGCCATGAAAGCTATGCATTGCAAGTTAGTGCAATCCATGCTAAGTGCTTTATACCCGTTCATCTCCTTGATATCATTTTATTCTCATAAAAGGTGCACTACTGATACTTCCCCGTCCCGCACCCCCTTCTCCCCCCCCCCCCCCCCCCCGTNNNGCCGTATCAGTAGTGTGTATTCCATTCCATGACGTTTCGATTCCAAACGGCTAATACGAGCTATATGGCGCCATGAAGTCTGCAGGACCTACATCTCACAAATTTCCCTTCCCCTTTCCATTTGGAGCGTCTCGTTGATGGAGATTCATCGGGCGTTGACTTTGGTTCATCTTGATTCATCGGGCGTTGACTTTGGCATTGGCCTTTGCGAAGTGAACGCGAGCGCCACTGGTGCTTCATCGCAAAGATATGTCCGCTTTTGTCTATGCTAAAATATTTACGTGCGTGCCGTAATTAATGCAGTTCTCTAATGGTACCGAGTACGTGCTCCATGCGGATACTGTGTCCTAAGCGAAAGTTTTCTTTAATATTGAGCAATTTGTGTAATTAAAGGAACTTAATTTTTGTAATTTATGTAATAATTTACGTGATTAAAGGAACTTATGCATTGAGGAATGGAAAAGGAATTATGGGACGGCCCAGCCGAAGAAGCAATCTGTCATGAGGCTCTCTATGAGTAGTATGTCTACTTCAAAAAGTGCATTCCTTCTGGCGTTAAATAGGCGTTGTGCGACGTTAAGGACGTTGAATGGCAAACAGTTTGGCCTACTCGGCATATATAAAGCAGGAACCGAACCCCTTCGTAGTCGCAAAATATGGGTGGGCGACATTTGCCAAGCATCGGATAAAACGTGAACAGTTTGACAAAATGACTTCGCTGTGCCGCTTGCAAGACAAGCTTAACCTCTCTAGCAGTATGTGGTGCATGTCAGAGGATGCGTTAGAATTTGTTCCGTGGGCTAGAATTTGGTAGGATTTTAGTTTCTAGCGTTACCGTAAAATAGTTCGCGGTAGTTTCAGTGTGTCATTCAGACGTTATGGGAACATGGGCCATACTTGCCGGACGCCAATACTGATTTTGCGCACATTAAGGAGGTTTGGGGAGGGGAAGTGATTTAGTGGAAGAGGAAATAACGTGGAGGTATCGTAAATTGAGGAGGACTAACTACTTTATGCTACGCGTGAGCTTCAGAGTTTTGCAAGCTGCGCGAAGCATCAATGTGCTCATCGTGTGAAGCAGCATTTATGTGAACACTCGGAAAAGTCATCAGATGTTGCCGGTAAGTAATACCGCTGCACGACTGAAAAAATTTCGTAATCATCGCGTCTTCGCGAAATCGCGACTGGCGATCAGCAGAACACGTTTTTGCGGTCGTACATTCCATGCATGAGCATGGCATAACTATCGCTGCTGCATGCCGTTTTTCCGGACGGTTCATGCTTCATAGCGTGCAACACTCATTTTGCAACTGCTTCCGCTTCGGCATCTTGCCATCTGCAGCATCTGGTTCTACGAGAGTGTCCATTCGAGTCGCACTATTTTTCAGTGTGTGCCTGCCAGAATAGCCGCATTTTTCTGGCATCCTCCACAAACAGTATACCCGTCCGTTTTTGTCTCTTTGTTTTGCAGTGTCACCGGATGTCCTACTGTATTTTCAAATAGCACGTCTGTTTCCTTATGTATATCACTCGTTGTTTTACTTCCTCTCTAAATTAATCTTATAGGGTGTGTTTGTTTTACAGTATCTCTGAGTCAGCTTTCCCGAACTGTTCAAGCAACGCACGCCGATGCCTTCTTACCTCTAGACTGCAACTCGCATATAGCTGTGCATTTATGACGCTGTTCTCCTATCGGGGGATTTTGACTCCATCTCATCTTTTGAACGCGATTGATAACGGAGATAAAACTAAAGCAAAGAAAAACGTTGTCCTAACTCCCTCATAGCGTCCTTATATGACACATACGTTTTTCCTACATTGGCCTCTAAAAAACGATTTATAGGTTTTAATAACACTCGAAGGTTCTGCAACAAAGCACTCGATAAGGTACGTGTGCAGTCATAATGAATGATGCTCCTCAAAATATTTTAGAGGTGACACACAAGTAAACGGCACACTTTCAGCACCGCCGGCAGGCAGACGGGATCGCACTCAACAGACAAATTGGTGAATTGAAAATTTCGACCTACCGACCTAGGTTAGGGCTGCAGTCACAACATTGCTGACTCACAGGCTTTTCTCGTATCAGCGCCATAAAATGCGTCCATCGGTTGATCTTTTTGATGCTATGGCTCTATAGAATAGGATTTGCGATTTGTCTCATGCAACCTTAATTTAAGCGGTAAGTTTTTGCATTGACAATTTGTCCCGTTCAGCGTGCTGAATGTCGTCGACGTGCCGTAAATCGTAAAGTGGTGCTCATAATCCACGGAAATGCTTACCACCATGGTCTTCATTTTGATGAAATCACGACTAAGTTTGCCTTTCGATTCTCTAAAAAAAACGAAACTGAACTGAATAAGTCCGCGGCTCACATCTCAACAAAACCAACACTGATAGGCGACTGTTTTCGCAGTGTGTAGTCTAAATTGCTGCGTATAAAAGATATGCAAAACTGGAATAGACCCCCGTATATACTTCTTGTCTGTTCATGTGCCTCACTCAGTACGATCCGATCACCAAAGAACTGCTGACCGTTTCAGTGGTAACTACCCCTTTTCACCGTATACAACAATCAGCTTTAAGATTGAACGCTTTTGCGCTTACGTTATTCTTCTGTTGGGACGTTCGCGAACCGCTGCAACAAACAAAACCGGTCAGCTCGGACAGCATCTTGCACAACACAAGAATTACCTCAATCTGACAGCCGTCCCGACACCTCTACACTTCCGATTAAACACTACCGATAATGGCGTTCTCTAATGAACCTCTTCCTCGTGTCTGTGCGCGACTGAGATGAAGCGCTTAGACCTTGCACTTAAATTTGTCGTTTGAGCTGTTCAGAGAGCAGGCTTCCAGCGACCAATAAGGGCACTGGCATAAGCAATTGAAAGGAAGGAGGAGAGCGGGGAGGGGGGAAGTGGAGGCAGAGGTGGGCAGATCACAAAACCGGTCAGCTCGGACAGCATCTTGCACAACACAAGAATTACCTCAATCTGACAGCCGTCCCGACACCTCTACACTTCCGATTAAACACTACCGATAATGGCGTTCTCTAATGAACCTCTTCCTCGTGTCTGTGCGCGACTGAGATGAAGCGCTTAGACCTTGCACTTAAATTTGTCGTTTGAGCTGTTCAGAGAGCAGGCTTCCAGCGACCAATAAGGGCACTGGCATAAGCAATTGAAAGGAAGGAGGAGAGCGGGGAGGGGGGAAGTGGAGGCAGAGGTGGGCAGATCACAAAACCGGTCAGCTCGGACAGCATCTTGCACAACACAAGAATTACCTCAATCTGACAGCCGTCCCGACACCTCTACACTTCCGATTAAACACTACCGATAATGGCGTTCTCTAATGAACCTCTTCCTCGTGTCTGTGCGCGACTGAGATGAAGCGCTTAGACCTTGCACTTAAATTTGTCGTTTGAGCTGTTCAGAGAGCAGGCTTCCAGCGACCAATAAGGGCACTGGCATAAGCAATTGAAAGGAAGGAGGAGAGCGGGGAGGGGGGAAGTGGAGGCAGAGGTGGGCAGATCACAAAACCGGTCAGCTCGGACAGCATCTTGCACAACACAAGAATTACCTCAATCTGACAGCCGTCCCGACACCTCTACACTTCCGATTAAACACTACCGATAATGGCGTTCTCTAATGAACCTCTTCCTCGTGTCTGTGCGCGACTGAGATGAAGCGCTTAGACCTTGCACTTAAATTTGTCGTTTGAGCTGTTCAGAGAGCAGGCTTCCAGCGACCAATAAGGGCACTGGCATAAGCAATTGAAAGGAAGGAGGAGAGCGGGGAGGGGGGAAGTGGAGGCAGAGGTGGGCAGATCACAAAACCGGTCAGCTCGGACAGCATCTTGCACAACACAAGAATTACCTCAATCTGACAGCCGTCCCGACACCTCTACACTTCCGATTAAACACTACCGATAATGGCGTTCTCTAATGAACCTCTTCCTCGTGTCTGTGCGCGACTGAGATGAAGCGCTTAGACCTTGCACTTAAATTTGTCGTTTGAGCTGTTCAGAGAGCAGGCTTCCAGCGACCAATAAGGGCACTGGCATAAGCAATTGAAAGGAAGGAGGAGAGCGGGGAGGGGGGAAGTGGAGGCAGAGGTGGGCAGATCACTCTTCACTCAGTCTCGTGCGAGTCTTTCGCGAATACCCGAAATTTACAAAGGACTTGCCGACAGACAGCCTGCTCACTTGGTCTGAAACCAGCCAAGAAAAGTTCTGAAGCGGTTTCGGTGCTATTTTCTCAGTCCTTCACGTTTCGGAATTTTTGTTATGAATTCCCCGTTATAATCGACTATGTGAGAAATCCTGTTCTTCCCATTCTCCACCCTCGCCCCTCCCCTCCTCCCGCCCGTCTAACCCCTCTTCACCTCCCACTTCCCTCCGAAGCGATACTCACGAATGTCATTGAGCGCACCGTTTCCACTAATTGGCTCTGCCGTTCGATCCTTCCCCTCTTCGCCACTATTCTTTTTGATCTATTTCCTTCCTATACTGGACTTCTGGATTCCTTCAACATTCACAAGACCATCAAAAGAGCAAATGCAGTGGATGGAAGACGGTGTGAAATTAATAACCGCTGTACGCATACATTGAAATAATTTTCTGAACGCTTCATGAAGTGAAAAGTCTCACAGTTTTCGGTTATTTCGGTTTTATCCTCACTAATGGTTCTCGTCACCGTTTTGGCGGTTCTTTTCCTGCGTCGATATCTTCCTTTCCTGCCGCCAGTTGTGGTGTCCTGAAAACTAGCAGCACCCGTATAACTTCAGCATGATTTTATCGCATTGCTAGAATCAGTAACACCTATAGCGTTCTTGGGTGCAAGATATGGTGCTTTTTACAATGAACAAAGGGAGTATCATTGGGTTAATTCATGTGTAGTCTTCTAGCAATATCATGGATGCAAGTCAAATAAGTAAAAACAGTTTTGCCAGTATTTCATCTAAAGATCGAGTCATGCGTTCCCAATGGAACAGAGGTGAAGCTCGAGATCGTCCACTGTGGCGAGCGATTGGCTACTGCTTCGTGAGTTCTCTTCGATTAACGAACAAAGAATTTCCTAGCGCATTAGACGCCGAATTTTTGATTTCGACGTCCACTTTTCGATTCCCTTTTCTGTACCAGTCATTAAGTTATTGTTCCTGACCCTCTAAAAGTTGTTTTTTGACTTAGCTGGTGGTTGGCCTAATAACAACCGACCTGATTGCCGGGCCCTCTCTACTACTGTTTCTAAGGTCCATCCGCTTGGGGCAAACGGAGTTGTGAACAAAAATTTTGCGATAATATCCTGAAAAGATGAAAAGTACGGCACTTTTTGAATTTATTCTTGCCTTCTTTTCATGCTTAAGGTAGGGAACCGGGCTGAAGAAAGAAAAGATATTTTAGAGGCATGAAACTGCAGCTCCATGAGGCGTTGAATTTATGGTTCTTCCGTTTGTGCTTCTCTTCCTCAGAAAAGTCCAGCGAATGCGGCTCTACGGGCTGTCAAGCGATAACAGACAATACGCCAACAATGATGTTGCAACGAGCTCATCGAAACGGGTTAATCTTTGTCGCGTCAATTGTGTCAATCCGATTTGCCTAATTATATGGCTGCTTATAAGTCGTGGATAACAATGCTTTCTTCTGCTGACTACTGAGTATTCCCTAGTTGCTATGAAAATTACTTCTGAAGATCAAAGACGTTGACTGACGAAATCTCACCAGTGTTGTCGCGAACCGCTCTCCCCATACCCCCCTCCCACACCTCCACATCTCCCCAACCGCCAATACAGTTATGGCTCAGCTTGGCGATTGATCACCTCAGTTAGTACAAGGAACAGTTGTTTCAATGGGAAAACGACTGCAGGGCCCACTGGACGGTCAGTGTGGCGAAGGAGGGAAGAAAATTTAGCGACAGAAGTAACCGTTTTCATGCATGATTCTTGGAGAGTTCGCGTTTTGGCCGATCGCCGCCGCATTTATAAAAATGTCCGATGTGTTTGATGTCTGCAAATGAGAACAAAAGCCACTGGTGTTTTATTCAAATGCGTTTGTTTCGCTCTTTCATTTGCCCAATTCGGTGGATAAAACAACTTCACTATTGCCTCTTCGTTAAGATCAGTGTCATTCCCGTATATTTCCTGCCACCCACGCACCCTAATTACAATGGGTGCACAGCTAGGAGAATTCCAGCCTAAACATGACTGCACATATGTTGATTTGTTATGACACGCGAACGATATAAAGCTAACAGTGACAGATACATGCATCACCAGTTTGATCATCGATAATGTAAAGCAGCATTCTTGTGAGATTCATTTATAACGCTTAAATCGGGCTATGGTTTGCTACCGGCAGACAATTTCCTTGAGCGCAGTGATACACTGCGACTGAACGATATCGTATTGAACAGATCGAACGACAAACATGGTTACTGATGAGGCACATTGCTCTTGTAAACAGTGCATTCCTGGTAGCGGCGGTTGTTCCTCTCCCCAGCAGAGATGGTGAAACGAGAGGTTGTGAAGTGGAGAAGCTACCTTCACTCCACCCATCTCTTTTGTACCTATTATAAAATGAGCAAAAGCGATGCTCTTGCAGTCAACTGTCCCCCTCCCCCATTCTTCTCCCAAGCTCAGGAAGCTAGATCAGAACAGACAACAGTATTTAGAATTTCCTTAACCCTCACTTATGAAAAAATTATATTTTATATGCGATTTTGGCCACGAGTGTACACAGCGAACATCCTGGCTTGGCTTTGGCGTTCATGAGAAATCAAAAAAAAAGAAAAATTCTGCACTCTTCTGTTCCAGCAAATGCAGTAATATGCCGACTGATGCGCACCAGGGAGATGGC
Organism: Toxocara canis; assembly: GCA_000803305.1. NCBI lineage: Eukaryota > Metazoa > Nematoda > Chromadorea > Rhabditida > Toxocaridae > Toxocara > Toxocara canis. The sequence goes on along the minus strand of JPKZ01001430.1, from coordinate 290,964 downwards.
GACGTCGTGTTCAACAGACATTCACTTTGCTCTGCTAGTTTCTCGAATTGAAGCCCACTTCCGAGATCCTTTTTGAAACTGGAGGCAGCCATCTCATTTGATAAACGTCTGTCTTAGTTCCGGACCAGAGCCGAATAGACAAACAATGAAGGTCGCGTCATCAGCTGGTCATCAGTCATTGGACGTTTTCCTCAGCAGAATCACTTACAATATTAAAAAGAAGGAGTGGAGCAACGCCACTCCAAAACACGAGCAAAGCGTAAACAATGGAATTTGGCTTTCAAAGCGCTCCTTTTATATAACACGTTTTAACTACATAACACGTTTTACGCAAATTTGAGAAAACTCTTCTTATCGAAGAATTTGCAGCAAATTTTAGAAAACTATAGAGCAAATTTCATGCTAACTTGAGAAAACTTCTTTTATTCATCGAAGTTCATGTAAATTTAGGAAAGTTTCTTTTACCCAACACAAATTCCATGCAAATTACGGCAACGCCTACAATAAGTCGCTCAGTTTATATTTCAATTTTCACGAGTTTTCTGTTCGGCTGCGAAAAAACATTGTGACGACGACATATCAAATTATGCGTTCGCTTTTTGCTTAGCAACATCGTAAAAACGAAATCTGGCGAATGAAAATATTCATAATATATTCGAAAGTGCTAATTTCAAAACAGATGCTTCATTCAGCAAAACCAGCATTTTCAAATATGCTGAATATGTGGTACCAAAAGAGTCGAACATGCAAAAAAACTTATTCGACAATAAATATGAGAACAACTTATCTGCATGAAACGCATTCAGGCTTGCTTAATATGTACATTAACTCCCTACCCGTTTTCCCTCCTTATCTTATTCTCATTTCACTCCCAGTTCCCTATCGTCTTTTGTATGCCTTCGCGATATGATGAAAATTTCTTATCGAAACATCATTTCAAGACGATGATTAAAATTGCGGACATCTGAGTCTTAACAAAGCACTTCGTCACTACGCCAGTTTCAAATGGTTGTCACCCTTTTAGCGGGTTCCCAGAGCCTCACCTTCGTAATGCAGTGCATCTTCGAGGTAATGAACTGCAGGCCGCAGTCTACATGGATGATGCATGGCACTGTCCACTCGCTAAAAACTGTTCGCACGTGGCAACAAGTCGTGTCGTGCGTCAGCACATTTTATCGTCATATTTCTGTCAGCCAGGTGGTGCCTTGACGTGCTGCGTTGTCCGGTGGGTGTAACGATGAAATGAGGGGACGAGGTGGGATAGAGGTGTGGGTTAAGCGGGCAAGTTGATACACCAGTCAGCAGGGCATGGAAGGCAAGATGCGTCGAGGGAAAAAGGAGGGAGGGAGGCAGACTGGTTGGCAAGGAACGGACGCAAGTGGAGCGACATGGGGCAGGCAACGCAGCACGATAGCCGCGATAGTGTGTGTTTGTGTATGTATGCGGCCGTCCGTTGGTCGTGCGGCCGTGGGAAGGCGTACCCGGGCAAGGTGTACGTGCGCGTGTTTGCGCGCACGTGCAAATGACACCCGCAACGCGTCCCTTCCCACGGGTAGAGCGTGCGTTTGACTGCCCCTGCCCACCACGCTCTTCTATAATTGCCAACGCACACGAGCGCTCGCCCGTGCGCGCTTCCCCTATTCTCACAACCCTATGCATCAGGAGTGTGTGTCTTGTGTTTGCGTGTTCCCATTTCCAGCCTGCTGCCCGGAGCTCACATTTCTCACTGACCATTCCGTCGTTTTACCTCATCTTCCTCCTCTCTGCTTGATAACATTTTCCTCAACTTGCGAGGCTCGTATTACAAATTTGTAGCGTCCAGTACTCCTTTGTATACATATGTAGGTTGGATGTTTTGTTTTTTTAGCCCGATATCGATCTTGTTCCCGAGATTTCATACTTTGCGATAAGATAGAGCAATCATCACTATTAAACGGCCGCTTTGCTATAAGATGGTGTACTGAGAAATTATCACTCCTTCTCCTCCCCCCTTCCCTCACCCAGTCTTTTGGTAACACAACGACTTATAGCTGGACTCAAGCTGACAAAACCATTCTACCTCAATGAATTCAGCACCTTCGCTTCATATTGATTTCAGTTGGTGAGTGAATCATCGAAAAAGCAGAAATAGTACCACTTGCTCCCATGACAACAACCCATCGCATCATAAAACTGATGGACTGTCGCCTCGCTATGTAATATGTTGCCTAACTGTGAGTCACTGTTGGAATATGGGCGTATGAAAATGGAGTTGAGTGGAGTTTAGAAGCGTGAGCCATAGCTGCATTGTAATTTCTTTCAGTAACAAAAGAAAAACAATCCCCTCTAATAATGTAAGCAATGTTGTTAATTACTACTAACCACCTAGCAACACCTTCCACCCAGAATTTATTAGTAGTTATCGAACACCGTAAACCAAACTTTACGGCACCCGAGCGAATGCACTTAGCGAGAGCCTATGTCGAGAACATTGAGGAGTACAACAGGGTAAGTGAGATTTTACCCTCCAAACTTTGTGTTACTGCTTCAACATGAACTGCCGCTAGGCATGGAAAGTGGCTGCCATTTTTTAATTGTATATATTCTAAGGTCAAAGAACTCTCCTTCCCTCTCTCTCCCCTTTATTAGATTGAAAGGCACAGACGAATTATTGATTTAGGATTTCTCATTAACTATTAGAGGCACGCAGCTGCAGTTGATTTGAGCAAGAACGAAGCAATATATAGCAGAAACAAACATGCCAAGAACTTCCGCATGCATGTCTGTTTTATATGCATTTTGTTTTTGTACGGAAGAATGACCGCTCAAAAGATCTGCGGTGAAATTGTTTAGATCATCGATTAATCCATCAAAAGCACCGATTCACTTTGCTACCATAATTTTTTAGCCGATCAGAAAAAAAGCGCGAGAGAAGCGATTGAAATGAAAAGTCTTTGATGGCGCCTCCCAATATTTGCCTTTCTGGATCCAACACAACGGCCTAGAGAATGGTGAACAATGGCGTAATGCTCGTCGACCAATTAAACAGTGCGCAAATGAAAATAAAATTTAACGGAAAAAATCCGTGATTCGCAATCGTATTCGTTTATGAGACAACGCAAAATATCAAACAAATAAAAATCGCGGCGCACGAAAAACAGTTACAGCAAAGGCACTGTGCCCTACAATAGAGCTCTTTTAGCCGACTGCAACGGCAACCACTTCAATAGCATATCGAATCGTTCTCTTGTTCTGATTTGCAAAAGAAAATCGATCGACGTCTTCTTCCGCTGCTCCACTCAGCGCTCATCAGCAGGATGCTCGTGGGCGGATCATTTCTTCTCTACGCCAACGAGTTCATTTTCAACGAGTTCATTTTCTTTTCCTTTTTTCTAATGACGTCGACAGACCCACACTTCCATGCTATTTTGTTGCAAAAATCTGAGGGCTTCCAGTCCTTGTCAAGTGCGTCTTTGAAACCCTTTCAGCATTTCGCCATTGTTTTGTACGTCGGTTGCGGGTGCGGGTGGCTCACAAAATACTATGCAATTTGCAGCTAACTCCTTCCTGACATATGAGGGTAGAGAAGAAGTGTACCGACTGCCCTCGAACAGAACCCATGAAGCGTCCGTAATTACGTGTCCCGGTATTTCCCTTCAAAAGCATGAACATTTTAAGCCATTGAAGTATCATCGGCTGCCCACTCAGGCAGCTCAAAACGAAGAGCAGAAATGGCCTGGCACGGACAACCGCTAATAATTTCAAACTGAAACCACCCTCGCAACAGAAGATGACAAACGAAACAGAAACGATTCGCCGCATTCCCGAAAAGTCATGATCGCCGATATAATCTGAGAGATTAGGGTATTTCAGTTGAGCGGTCTGAGGAAGGATATGGTCCTGAAACCCACATGCAGCTCAACCGTTTCTTTATGTCAAAATCCGGATCTGCAATTCATGAATTCCCTGCTGCAGACAGCCTTCCTCTTGTTTAACATTTTCGAATTTTGTTGCTTTCCCCCACGCTGCCATGTAACTTTCGAAAAAAATTGTCGCCCCACATAAAACACTTCAAAACGATGTTAGTGGCATACCTTCCTGTCCTTCGTGGTTTTGGTAACTCCGTGAAACCCTAATTTTACCTGCGACTCGATAACCGAAGCTTTCTCCTTATTATCTCCCCTGATATGCAAAACAACACGAGTGAGGCAACCGGAAATAGCTCTTATTACTGGGCCAAACGGATTATACTAGACCGACATACGTAATCACATACCACTAGACGCACACACCAGCAGCAGCACCATTATGACGTGCTGCTCACACAATAATTAAGTGCGCACACCCCGGCCATGCTTCAGCATTAAGAAATGAACAAAACAATGACAGCGCAATATACTTAACACGGTAACTTGCGAGGTACCTAAGCGAGAATGCAGGCTTTTCGTCGAACTGCCGCCTCGCAGCTCACTAGCGTCGAAACGTTCACTTGCTGCTTCTTGACTGCGTACGCATCAAAAGCATCAAGTGAACGTAAAATATTGTTTAATGAAGTAATATGGTGAAACTATTTAGACTGCCAACAAATACAGCGGTTGGCGAGAAAAATTTTACCGCTTATTTGGATATTTGCCAAAGTGACATCAGGAACAACAGCAATCGGTCAGACAGACCGCAATAACTTTGAAATTTGGCTTCAGCACAGCTTTTACAGTTTTTTACAAATCCAAGAACAACCCCCTTTACACCGCAACGTTTTAAGTGCGCCTAATTTTAAGTGCTCTGAGCGACAGCCTATTGAAGAGACCATAGAAATGGATGAAGGAAAAAGTCAGTGAACCATAGAAAGAACTAGGTGGGAAGAGAATAACGGCAAAGACCAGCGCACGACATAACAGCTATGTAAAACAAAAAAAGGGATAGACGGAAGAGGATCTAGTTTAGAATCAACCCCCTTTACACCGCAACGTTTTAAGTGCGCCTAATTTTAAGTGCTCTGAGCGACAGCCTATTGAAGAGACCATAGAAATGGATGAAGGAAAAAGTCAGTGAATCATAGAAAGAACTAGGTGAGAAGAGAATAATGGCAAAGACCAGCGCAGACCACGACATAACAGCTATGTAAAACAAAAAAAAGGGATAGATGGGAGAGGATCTAGTTTAGAAAGTGACTGCAACCAAGCATTCCAACGTCCGTGTCAGTCAAAAATAAGTCATCCTAACCATACGATGAATTCGAATAAACCATTCGAATCCCTTGATTCGTCAAAAACTGCATGAACGGTTTCAAGTTACCACAATGGCTCTTCCTCTTGTTTAACATTTTCGAATTTTGTTGCTTTCCCCCACGCTGCCATGTAACTTTCGAAAAAAATTGTCGCCCCACATAAAACACTTCAAAACGATGTTAGTGGCATACCTTCCTGTCCTTCGTGGTTTTGGTAACTCCGTGAAACCCTAATTTTACCTGCGACTCGATAACCGAAGCTTTCTCCTTATTATCTCCCCTGATATGCAAAACAACACGAGTGAGGCAACCGGAAATAGCTCTTATTACTGGGCCAAACGGATTATACTAGACCGACATACGTAATCACATACCACTAGACGCACACACCAGCAGCAGCACCATTATGACGTGCTGCTCACACAATAATTAAGTGCGCACACCCCGGCCATGCTTCAGCATTAAGAAATGAACAAAACAATGACAGCGCAATATACTTAACACGGTAACTTGCGAGGTACCTAAGCGAGAATGCAGGCTTTTCGTCGAACTGCCGCCTCGCAGCTCACTAGCGTCGAAACGTTCACTTGCTGCTTCTTGACTGCGTACGCATCAAAAGCATCAAGTGAACGTAAAATATTGTTTAATGAAGTAATATGGTGAAACTATTTAGACTGCCAACAAATACAGCGGTTGGCGAGAAAAATTTTACCGCTTATTTGGATATTTGCCAAAGTGACATCAGGAACAACAGCAATCGGTCAGACAGACCGCAATAACTTTGAAATTTGGCTTCAGCACAGCTTTTACAGTTTTTTACAAATCCAAGAACAACCCCCTTTACACCGCAACGTTTTAAGTGCGCCTAATTTTAAGTGCTCTGAGCGACAGCCTATTGAAGAGACCATAGAAATGGATGAAGGAAAAAGTCAGTGAACCATAGAAAGAACTAGGTGGGAAGAGAATAACGGCAAAGACCAGCGCACGACATAACAGCTATGTAAAACAAAAAAAGGGATAGACGGAAGAGGATCTAGTTTAGAATGTGACTGCAACCAAGCATTCCAACGTCCGTGTCAGTCAAAAATAAGTCATCCTAACCATACGATGAATTCGAATAAACCATTCGAATCCCTTGATTCGTCAAAAACTGCATGAACGGTTTCAAGTTACCACAATGGCTCCCTTTCCCTTCTTCTCAACCCCCGTTTCATTGATTGTCTCACCCTCCCTACCTAAACTCAAAATAATGGGGTATATGGAGGGGAGCCATTCAGTGTTACTTCTGCTCTAGTTGAAATAACGTTGCATCAACGCTAGTGCAGCCAACAATTACTGAGCATTTTTGCGGTACAGGAGTGGCTTTTGTGCTCAGTCGGCTGACGGCATGACCTTAAGGCGATCGAATGCGGCCTTCTCAAGGTTTGCCCTGTGGTCAGGATGTGCGATCTTGATCAGCTCATATGCCCTCTGACGCATGTTTTTGCCCCATAGCTGCGCAATTCCGTATTCCGTTACCACGTAGTGCACGTGCGCACGCGATGTCACGACACCTGCGCCCTGAAAGATGTTCTTACTTGACGAATCTGCGACAGAATGCTTGATATAGCGAGCCGCATGTTCCGATTACCAGAAGTTTTACCCAACAAACTGCAGTATAAGCTCCCGAGACAAGACTCTACTTCAGGAAAAGTTTAGACTAAACAGCGAAGCATTTCTTCAGTCAACCGCAGAAATGAAATAATGAATGCCGAAATTTCCGAAGTTAAAAGAGACTGTCGCCTTTTTCACATAAAAAGGCGATCTGAAGAGGAGCTTACGTTGAGCAGGAGTTTCTATTAAAAGATTCTAGTCGAGGCCTTATGACATATAAAGCGCGGGAGACGCCACTGCGAGAGTCCTCATTTCGTGACTACCTGACATTATAAAAAACCGATAAAAAACGTTTGGCACAAAATGTAAACTCTCATTCCCCAAAATAAACCATTAAAGCTTCATAACTGAACTATTGAGTAATGGGCGAACTGACAAACAAGGTTTGATCTCAAGGAACTCTTTCCTTTCGTTCACCAAATGAGCTTGCTTAACCATTACTCCTACTATTGAGTAATGGGCGAACTGACAAACAAGGTTTGATCTCAAGGAACTCTTTCCTTTCGTTCACCAAATGAGCTTGCTTAACCATTACTCCTACTATTGAGTAATGGGCGAACTGACAAACAAGGTTTGATCTCAAGGAACTCTTTCCTTTCGTTCACCAAATGAGCTTGCTTAACCATTACTCCTACTATTGAGTAATGGGCGAACTGACAAACAAGGTTTGATCTCAAGGAACTCTTTCCTTTCGTTCACCAAATGAGCTTGCTTAACCATTACTCCTACTATTGAGTAATGGGCGAACTGACAAACAAGGTTTGATCTCAAGGAACTCTTTCCTTTCGTTCACCAAATGAGCTTGCTTAACCATTACTCCTACTATTGAGTAATGGGCGAACTGACAAACAAGGTTTGATCTCAAGGAACTCTTTCCTTTCGTTCACCAAATGAGCTTGCTTAACCATTACTCCTACTATTGAGTAATGGGCGAACTGACAAACAAGGTTTGATCTCAAGGAACTCTTTCCTTTCGTTCACCAAATGAGCTTGCTTAACCATTACTCCTACTATTGAGTAATGGGCGAACTGACAAACAAGGTTTGATCTCAAGGAACTCTTTCCTTTCGTTCACCAAATGAGCTTGCTTAACCATTACTCCTACTATTGAGTAATGGGCGAACTGACAAACAAGGTTTGATCTCAAGGAACTCTTTCCTTTCGTTCACCAAATGAGCTTGCTTAACCATTACTCCTACTATTGAGTAATGGGCGAACTGACAAACAAGGTTTGATCTCAAGGAACTCTTTCCTTTCGTTCACCAAATGAGCTTGCTTAACCATTACTCCTACTATTGAGTAATGGGCGAACTGACAAACAAGGTTTGATCTCAAGGAACTCTTTCCTTTCGTTCACCAAATGAGCTTGCTTAACCATTACTCCTACTATTGAGTAATGGGCGAACTGACAAACAAGGTTTGATCTCAAGGAACTCTTTCCTTTCGTTCACCAAATGAGCTTGCTTAACCATTACTCCTACTATTGAGTAATGGGCGAACTGACAAACAAGGTTTGATCTCAAGGAACTCTTTCCTTTCGTTCACCAAATGAGCTTGCTTAACCATTACTCCTACTATTGAGTAATGGGCGAACTGACAAACAAGGTTTGATCTCAAGGAACTCTTTCCTTTCGTTCACCAAATGAGCTTGCTTAACCATTACTCCTACTATTGAGTAATGGGCGAACTGACAAACAAGGTTTGATCTCAAGGAACTCTTTCCTTTCGTTCACCAAATGAGCTTGCTTAACCATTACTCCTACTATTGAGTAATGGGCGAACTGACAAACAAGGTTTGATCTCAAGGAACTCTTTCCTTTCGTTCACCAAATGAGCTTGCTTAACCATTACTCCTTACTCCATACACCACGAACTTAAGCTTCAAGACTCCACGAGTATGTTTACGATACTCTCAGCTTGGCAAATGCAAGTGCGATAAAAAGAATTCGTAACAAAAATTCAACATGACTTTATGTGGCCATGGCAATCAAAATTCAGATCGCACTGGATGACTGTTTGCCCTATACTATACGGAAGCGTAGAGATTTTCAGAAAAGTACTCAAAAGAAACTTCCGATATGGCGTCTCAGCGCTGCTGAAAAAAATGTGCGAGCTAGTTTTATACTCCTGACTCGGCGTTATTGCTGTGATTACTGTGAACAAAAATTTCGGAGTCTCCTGCAAACAATAGTGCCGTATTGGCTCGA
>JPKZ01001430.1:262632-273462 GCA_000803305.1 Toxocara canis | reverse complement strand
TACAGATATGCTTGGCTTTGCGCTTCTTATCGTCGTACCGTTGAATTGGGAACACACATGACCAATGGAACTTAACAAAGGCGACGACGAGACGAGACATCCAACTCGAACGCGCAGATGCGCACGACGCCTCAGCATCGAACCGCAAAGACGCATGTATGATGACACCGACATTTAGTCCCACCTGTTCTACTTCAAAAAGGGGAGGTGTTAGGTACGCGTATACTTTGTCATTAATATTAAAGGTACGCATGTACTTTGTCATTAACATTAACTATTCACTACTGCGCGGTTGTTTCATCGCCAGGGGGTGTAGCCTCTTCTTCTTTAGTCTCCTCTTCCCTCCTCAATCCTTATATTTCCATACCCCTCAGCCAGTCAGATCACGCACCACAGGCTACATAAGGACTCCTTTTTTGGTGCCTGTTGTCCTGTTTTATTGTGGCATTCTATTGCGTGGTTATCCTTCGTCGATAAACGTTTTCTTCGTCGACTTCGTTTCGCCTCACCACTCGACCAATACAACAATGCCGATCAAGAAACAACAAAAGGGACGGTCCTTATTATAAACGCATAGCAAAAAGATTATGGAATCGAGGATATTCTTAGGTTCCACTCCGCTTTCAGTGGCCACCAATCAAAAGGATGGCTACTGGAAGCAGGACGGTTCTTACTGTAAATGCATGGCAAAAAATTATAAAATCATGAGTATTTCTCAAAATACACGATATCGATAGGTCGCTGGAACCCGAAGGGGGTTTACGGCTCACTAAAAAATAAGCGAAGGGGAGTCTACTTCGGAGAAGAGGTAGTATTTACCCATCTGTAGAGTAGCTCCGTTCTCGACGAGGTTATTGGCGATAATCTCTCCGATTTTCTTCTCTTCAGCAGTCGCCGGTCCGCCCATATGTCGTTCGTGTAACAGATGATCGTTGCACTCGACCATAACATCGATATGCGACTGGTGAATCACTGCATCGCCGAATGTTCTAGGCATATGCTTGCTGGTCATAGCTGCAATTTAAATGTACAGCATATCCTCAAATATAGACCTTCGAGAAGTTAAAATCCTTTAAGATTCCTGGTAGTAGCGATTTTTATGGAAAATTTGGCCTGTCTGTTCCGGATAACTTGATGTGAAAGATGATGTCACTCTCAACTGGTTATACTGTTTTCATTACGGGGAAGAGGAGAGAGTTTTCCATCCTAAAGTTTAGAAGACCTCTGGCTGAAGTTTCGGACGTCGCGGGGAATTTAGACAATAAAGTAAACTACGTAACCTCAAATAAGAAGGCAAACTATGTAACCTCAAATAAGACTCCAAGGAGATCAACTGCACGCTGCGAGAGATTGTGCGATTTGCACACACCATGAAGCAGTTGATGTTCTTTCACAGGCATAAAGCACAGCTGACACACTACAGTTTCATGCTCCATATCATAAGGATTTACTCCATCTATCCTATCGGACCATAGGAATTTACTCTCTGGTGATGTTATGTCCCATCTATGGAGCTTAATGCTACAATAATGAAGAGACCGTTATTTGACTTGATAAATCAATCGCTAATGAACACCTTAGAAACGTTTTTGGCATATGCTTGTTGGTCAGTGCTGCCACACAAATTTACCATACATTCTCAAATGTAGACCCCCCGAGAACCTAAAATATTTCAGGGTTTCTGATAATGGCGATTTTTCTGGACACTGACCCACCTGTTCCAGATAATTTGATGTGAAAGTTGACACTGTATCACCAATTCAAAATACGAAATAACAACATAACGAATCATGCAAATGTCCTACTGAAACGTTGTCAAGTGCGTTTACTGAACAAAATAAAGAGAATGTGGTAAAGATTTCAGTTCTGTGGTGTCATCCTCAATATTCCTTTACAGACTATGCGTTTTGGAAAACGACCAGCACCTTGGCGTCAAGCGGATTGTTTTGGCGAAATAAGGTGTTGCGAATGTGTCCTCTTTAGAAATAAAGAAAAATATGAATTGCGAACAAAACCTAACATTGAAAAGAAGAAAGACGAAATCTATTCCACACACTGGTGCTGGAATAAGAGGTGTTTAAGAGGAGAATCATCCAAAGCAAACGATAGCTTAATGTGCGAGCTAAAGAATTTATAATTGGGAAGTGACACAACTAGCAAATAAACGAACCGATGATGTGGTCGGCCTGTGTGACGGCAGCGCGTGCTGTATCAACACTCGTACCCAACGAACAGTAGCCATTTGCATCTGGCGTAGAAACCTGAATTAGAAAAACACCTCACAGTAGTGGAGAACGTTATCGATTTTATGGAAAAGATGTTTCATTATACATGCATTTCTTAGTGGCCAAAATTTGAACTCATCGAAAAGATGCAACCACTGTCTATCACCTCCCTTCCTCTTTAGGAGATGACTGGCTGAGAAAACTATCCGAGAAACGTTAAACAGCGAAATCAGGCGATCAGCCACTGGTGTACACAGGGCTACTCCTAACCCCCTTCCCCACTCCCTCGTGTTCTCCTCCTCAAACAATCATAAAAACACTTAAGAAACGTAAATTTTTAATACCCGCTACTTTGCATAGTAGATGACATTCATCTTAGAAATAACCAAAGGATGAAGATAAGCACTTCATTTTGTAGGAAGCACATTTCTTTCAAAAGAGAACTAAAAAAATACGCGACACAGCACAGCAACTATCACCTGCCGTATGATATAATTTACCCTCGATTATATATATGTATATATGTAAATATATGCCTCATTACAAGCCCTCGCTCGTCCTGGTCATGGATACAGCCTCGTTATCGGACTCTATTACATCTCCTCTCAAAGACTAATTCTCTTCGATTATACACCTTGATCCAAATCAAAACAGAATTCCTTCCCATACTTAAAACAAGCATATTCTTTGCCCACATTTTCGCCCAAAAAATATTCTTTTCAGAATAAAAATGGTGCAAACAAAGTATTCTTTTGTATGGAAACGAAAGACCATACATCGCTTATTCTTTCTTTGTAAAAAAAAAGACGTACAACACTTACTCCTTTCATTCACTTTTATGTTCAATTTGTTTATGCAAAAGAACCAATGCGTAACGAATACTCTAAACCCTCCGACCCAGTCTTTCTCCCCTCAATATAATTTTGTCGAATTTGGCCCCCACCGAGATATTACAACTGCACTGATGGAGTTTGGTCACAGCCGAAGCATAATGGTGGAGTACGTGATCTCACCTTGCCGACAGAGTAAAAATCTTAAAATTTCAAAGAAAAAAGTTTTTGGCACGAACTCTTCGGAAACCGCAGGGGCGTACTTTGGTGACGACCCAAGCACTCTATACGATGTGAGCACCCATACACTATTGATGAGGTCAAAAACTTCAGAAGACATCATTTTTGGTATCAGCTGTTCAAGTACCCCCACTGACGAAATTTACCTCTGGTCATTATGATTTAGTAAACATGCCGACTCCGCTGTAGGGAGACGAATCTGGGCAGCAAGGAGGGAATCAGAAATTAAAAAGTTTTCTTTAGGATTTCATTTTTAGTAATCACTCGCCCTAGTGGCGAAGTTTGCTAGCGATCTTATTACTTTAGGAATTGTCCATATCACCTTGAATACTGCAGATGCCAATAAAGCAATAGCCAAAAAACTCCCACTGCATTATAAAGCATAAGTAAAATACATAAAACGCTTAACTTCTAACCTGGTGGCAAACGGACTCTGTCACTTCGAGCTACGGGGAAGAGAGACTGGGAGAGAGAGATAGGGAGAAAGAGAGAAGCATGAGACATCCCTAAATTGAATATGAGAGGAATAGGTGCTAGTTAACAAGTGAATCAATGTTACTTGAATACTGTACCGAATGAGGTTTCTAAAAGGAAAAAAGTTTAACGCAGAAATTGAACTGGACAAGAGGTTATACCAGTTTCATTACGCGAGTGAGTAGAGAGAGGTGAGAGAGCGGAGGATGGTGGAGTGGGGAGACAAAAACCGAAAATGAGACTGGATCGAGGGGCGACGCTAAGTTCAAGAGTTAACGGTGCACGATTTCATGCGATTATAGTACTTGTTACGGGGTGCGCTACATTAATCGTTAGCACGTTACCGCTGTGGCCTTCAGTGCGATGTCTCGATGTTACTGAGACAATCGCACGCCGAGCACAGCCATCCCTTTGGCTTTTATCGCTTTGGCTGTTTTAGCCTGTTGTGAACCACCCGCTGACTGGGCTGTCAGTGGCATAGCGAGAAGCAGGCGGGAATCGAACCCAGGTTTCCCCTCACGCGAAACTGGGGCTCTACCACTGAGCTATTGCCGCCCATTGTACATTAATCATTGCCTTTAATCCTTTAGTACTAACGAGTTTTTCTGTATTAAGAAAATAGAATATTTATGATTTTTACGCCGAATGCACAATAGATAATCGAACGAGATCTGTATGGATTACAGAAATACGAACTCGGCGGGTTTTTTGTTTGAAGTCGCATAGCAAAAGAGAGAACTAAACTTGAAAAAGCACTGCTAAACTTCCATCAACGCTGAGTTGGCTTTGACAGAGGTGGGCGCGAGGAAGGATGAGGAGACAGAACAGGGGGAGGGGGGGGAGGAGGAGGAAGATTTCAGGCTTGTTTCTAATTGAAAGGAACTTGCAAGAAAAAAGAGGACGGGGCCTTAGATAGGGTTCAGGGAAAAGGGCTTGCAGATGCATGCATAATCGAAGAAATGAGCATCTCGGGAACCTTCAGAGTGCAGCTTGAGGTCGGCATTCGTAGTACTATTAGTTATGATGAGTGGGAAGACGAAGCGAAGAGTGGAGAAAGGAAGTGAGCGGAAAAAGGAAAAAAATGTGGGAGGGAGACGAGGCTAAACATTCACAATAATAATCAAGTAGGACTGTATCAGGGCTCATGTTTGACAGGAACTTGTAACACAATCTAGGGAAGGAGCAACAAAATTATACCAAAACTGCGGAACATATTGTACTGATTTATACGTAATTGTTGGGGAATGTATCGTACATGAGCGATTACAATGTTAAATTTTGAGAAGAAAAAAAAGAAAACTACCGTCCACAAAATGAAATATCTTTATTGTTTTCATCCCCACAATATGAAATTTGGTATATGCGAGAAAAAAGTTTCCAACTTGAATAACGCAAGTGACACGTTATGCTTCTTGAACGATGCACGGCACCAACACGAACTATGTGTGCCTTGAGGGGAGGAAACGCCATGGAAAAATAAGAAGAGATTTCAATACGCCGTTAATCCACGAAGTCTGTGTTTATCACGCATTCGAGACCTCATGAAAAATTACGGCCTCCTCTCTAATAAGCAGTCTCCTTCCCATGTTCAGCATAATCCTCTTCCCGAGAGGTCAAGAAGACTAGGGCCTTTCCTCGAGATATTACAAAAAGCACATCTCACTAATTATTTAAAGTTACAAGGGGTATATTATTCTAGCGTGAGGGCTAAAACTTTCAAGTCGTTTTATTTTTTTATGATATATTATTACTTTGAAAAAACCAATTCAGCCATCAATGTTTTTTTGATGGTTGAATTGGTTTTTTGATGGCTGAATTGAAAAAACCAATTCAACATTTTATTGAATCTTTGAACATCCAAACACGAGCTGCATTTCCGGATTACTTACCAACAGCACCACGCCCTCAAAAATTTACGTGTACACCACGACAGGCCCGTTTTTACTCCACATAACAAATTACTGCGACTCGTGTTATTAGCGCAACGGCTAAATTTTCAGTCCCTCAGCCTAAACTCTTGCATATCGTTGACTTTAACAGCGAGTTAACAATTCAGCTTATGTATCTTAACGAAAGAGTGGAAAAATTAACAGTGACAGAAACGACGTCAGCCCGAGCCCTCAAGGTGCAACGGAATACAGATTTGCAATAAATAGGTTCACAGCCTAAGTGCGCACCTACCGTGCCAACAGGGAATTTGTTTCAATCAGATTACAACTGAACTTAGAAAGATATGTTGTTTTTTAGACAAAACTGAGTGAAGATAAGAAAGTAACGTCCTTTACAGCAAAATCAAGTTCCAGAATGAAATGAACTAACATGAATGAGAGCAACATTTAGCTTGATTGCACCAGTACGGAAGAGAAGCGGGACTTCATGTAGAAAAGTCGAGTTGAAATCGGCCGTGCCTTCAAACCAATATAATCAGATAACTCAATGCAATCAAAACCCTAATTAACAATGCAGGCTAAACTGTTCAGATTTTTGGCTACAGGAACATAAAAAGAGTATTCAGTGCAGTTATTTTGCGTGTAAACCTGGTTTCCAAGTCATTTAAGGAGAACATCAAAATTAATGAGACATTTTGTAGTAATTTGAAGAGGTGAAAGATTGGTCAGTTGCACAACGAACAAGCCATCAAATCGCGCCTAAGACAAAATTATCGAAACGATTTCTGCAATCACTGAAATGACGCCACAGATGGAAGACGGTCTTCTTTTGTTGAGAGAAATAGGGGTTGAGACGAAGCAAGCTTTAAGATGGTCTTTAGCAGCATGCATCACACGCAAAAAACCACACGAATTTTTAGCATCTTTACCCAGGGAAGCCAAAAAACCACAAAAATTACAGATCAGCAAGGAATTCTCTCTTACCTCCCTAGATGGTTGTGGATGAAAAAAAAAGGCTTTAAATCAGTGTGCCACGTGACTGCAGTCGTCAAAGTCGAGCGAAGGAGAGCAGTTCCTTAACTTTTCTCTTATGCTTTCTGCTGACCGATTGCCTTCTGCATATCAAGATCTCAATCTCTAAATGTTAAAACTGCCTGCTCGCAATATGCTACATTCGTCTATCCTTTATTATGCTGAAAAAATTGGTTTTGAACTACCTTTTCTTGGGTTTTCTCATGGTCTTCTATCGGTACCGGCTGTAATTCCAAAGAATAATTCCAAAGAAAATCATTATAAACTGGAAAGATGTTGAGCAGAACTAACCATCGTTAACTGCCTTACGCAAGTTAGCACCAGTGAAGAGGGAGTTCGATCGAATTCGAGCTGAAAAGTTTTTAAATTAATTATCTAAACGAGAGTAACCTTACGACTGTCGGAAACAATCAGCAGCGCACTGCAATAGACCAGTCTTGTTTTGCAAACGCTCCTTGGTTGGTGCACAAAATTATGTTTACAGGGAACAACACGTTATGCTATAAAACTGCGGGAACTGGCTGAAACCACTCAGTGGTACTGCTCAAGCATGCATATACTACGCTATCTACTTGTGATGATCGAAAGACCTAACTGTATCAAACAGCCTCTCTCGACTTTGACGAACCATACCTCTCCTCCTTCTCACCTACGCATCACGTACCTCCGCATGTGCATCCACCACACTACCATGTCTTCGTCGATCTGTGCTTATTTAGACGACAGCCCATCTCATACTGAAGTGCTTTGCTTGTTTCTGTCCACGTATGTGAGCCATATCATACGCATAAAAACCACATCGCCTATTATTTTCAATAAACAAATTCAATCCAATTCGATTACTCACAGTCAATGGCATTCGCGGAGTTGGAAAGACGGAGGGGCTATTTATTAATTTAGAACAGTTTGAGGGCTGCGATTCCCAAATCTTCAGAAAGCAGTTCCAGAGCAACTTTAAACCAAAAAATATATAAACGATAAATGCGCTGCACGTTGTTGTTTAATTTCGTAAAATCGGCTTTTCCCGTGTCAACGAAGAGGCAGTTTTGGCGAAGTTTCATCCAACATTTTGAGAAGGCAAGAACAGCAGCGCCCCTTCTCCTTCCCGTTTCGTTTCCTTAGACTCGCAGACTATTGCCAACTTCTGTTCGATTAACAGAAACCTATGTTTTCTGATTTCCATGCCCTAGGCTCACAGCGTTCTCATTTTTCTCAGGATGGATAAAATTCAAAGAGGGTAGGAGAACTACGAAAAACCGCAACTCCTAAGAATGGAAAAAAATGGGTACATGTATGTCTCCGCGGAAGTACATAAAAATCGGCATGGAAATAAAAACAGCCTTGTAGAATATTGCTACTTCAACGTTTTCTTGATTTTTTTTTTTGAAAAATCCGCACTGCGATGGCACTGCCCGTCCAGAATTTTAAAAACCGGAAGGACTGACCCTGCAGCAGCCTGATGGACAAGGAAGCACAACCTAAACACAACAAAATGTGACCTTCGCTGCGAAGCTTCCTGCTTGCATGGCATACCGCTGTCACCGAAAATTACGTCGAATAGATGAAACTTTCACATGCCTACAGGGAGCCATACGCTGGTTACTTAAGCAGTGCACCGTTCACGTGTGTGTTTGTTATACGGATGAGAAATAATCGGAACGACTACAGGAATACACCTTGACATATTACATGTCCTCTAAGGCATTCACTGACAGCAGTCGCTGTGAATGAATTTTATCGACTCTTACACCGAATAAAGCTCCGGATCTCTAATTTTAATATTTTATAGAGGGAGATGAAGCCTATCAAAATATGCCTTTTTTTTCTCTGTGCTCAGAAGGGGTGCTTTACACGAGGGTTGGGCTCTTGTTTCTCTCAAAGTTAACCTCGCCACCTTTTGCTCTCATGCAATCCAAACTGACCTGGTCGAAAATCACAAGCACGTAGCAAAACTAAACGGAAGAGCTGACGACCGATCAGAAACTGCCAATGTAATTATGAAGCACTTTTAAAACTTTCTTGCTTACATATTCCAATAAACAGTAATGCGCTGCTATAAGGTGGGTGTCCAGTTTGATGGAAGGATGCCACAGTAGTTACACACAAAGTCACCGAAAAAAATCCGGCAATAAAAGTTCGAGAAGCTAAAAGCTAACTTTTGACATCAGGAGCGGTCCAAGGGGTTGGACCTTCAAGATGCAGATGGTGCAGCTTGACACCTTTGATATCGTTCGCCTTCACGTATTCGCACAGTCCTTGCAACAACGGTGTGGGAGTAGCCGCAATACCGTGCACGAATACATTATCGCCTCAAAACAAATCGATTTCGTTTACGCGCATTGGCCACAATATTCTACTCGCAAGATTTGTTAAGCGAGATCGCACCTCCACAGCGTTTCACTAGGCACTTCCTCGAGAGGCAGTGAAGTGCCCAACTAGGCAACCGCGACAGTTTTTCACTTCTACACTCTCCACTACACCGATCACCCTTATAAACAAATTTCCTATTCGAACATCGTGCTACGTCGATGCGATTCCTCAGTAAAAAAATGTTAAAAAATGACGAAAGTTGGCGAGATGCCAAAACATATACTGGCCAATTTCAGTGGCGCTTCAACGCCTAATAATGGTGCCGTTTTACTCGAAGCACGCTTGCTGAAAGCGAATTAACGATTGATTATCAATCATTTAATTAGATCCCTACATGTCCCCAACCCAGTGGAGAGTGCCACATACCGGGTGGGAACTGGTTCGCATATAGAAATGAAAATGAAATAACTATTGTTGTAGAGCTGTAGCAAGAGTTGCGAAAGGAGGCAATGACAACAACGGCATAAAGAAATTTTTCATTTCAATTCAACTCCAATTTAAATTGGCTTAACAGTGATTAGCAGAAAATAATGGCGATTTCAGAATCAAGAAATTAAAAATTTTGAGAATTTATAAAAAACATCGAGTGCGATTGTCTGGTCAGGCGGAAGTGCTCCTCAGACTGAATAAAATTTTTCGCTGCAGTGGCGCATGTGGAGCAAAAAGAAATCCAATCATGCCGCTAGGTCATCACTGACGTTCGAGCACATTCGCAAGACTTGAAATGCCATAATTTCGGGTAAATATTCCAAAAAAAATTCGGGAAAACATTTCTAAATGTCAGTGGAGGCACAAAGCATTTTCAGTCATTTCGGGCGTACCCGAATTTTTCCTGACGACGCTCTCTTCTCTTTAATTTTTTGCGTGCCCCCTTTATTACTGCTTTGTTGCTCATGCATCCCCCATCGACAATGCAACAAACGCATACCAGACTTGATGCCTTTGAACGCGTTCTTGATATCGGTGACAACAGTGCTTTTGCCCTTGATTGGATAAGAGCACTCTTGATTTTCCAAGCTGCCAGGCACGATGCGAAGCAGAGCCGAGCTGGTCGAGAAACAGCGAGTGGTCGACGTAAGCGCCCGCGACAGCATCCCTCCTATAATGGCACCAACCCATTTATCACCTCATCACAACCAGCCCGAACACGTTAAAATGACTCTCGTTCCAAATGGAGCAAACAACGAAGGTAATGAAGCATGCTGTCAAAAACAGAACAACTAATGCAGCTGAACCAGCGTTATTTTCATATGAAAACTGATACATGATGAGAAATAAAAAGTAAATATACTTCGCATATTTCACCACTCAATCGAACCAGCACTCCAAGTAAACGGCTCTTTGGCGAGAGTGACAATTGCGCCGTCTATATTCATATTCACTATTTGCTCAATAAACTATTAGGTTGCTGATACATTTGGCATTTCAGAAGAATGTACGACACAACATAGTGAAGCGTACGCACCGGAAGATTCGGTATACGACCTGAGCGGTAAATCTTCGGGAGGAGAACAAGTGACTGGAAGTGCGCGCTATATGGCATATGGCACCAGCAATCGAAGACTAAATTTGAAATCGTTTCAGAGGTCGTCTAATGCAGCAAATTAAGACGCAAAAAAATAGTAATAAAGAAATAATAACAAAAAATAATAAAAGCATTAAAATATCTATTATTCGGCGGTGAACAGCTGCATAGCTAGATGCAAACGAACATCCATACGCAACCAACGAGAGGGCAACAAAAAAGTATTGGAGACAGGCGGGAAGGGG
>JPKZ01001430.1:187459-210168 GCA_000803305.1 Toxocara canis | reverse complement strand
GGGGGGGGAGGGGGGGGGGGGGGGGGGGGGGAGGCAGGGGGAAGAGGGTAAGAGGAAATGGGCTTGTAGCGCGTTCTTGTCGGTGCCAACATATAGAAATCTTCCTAACTAAAGAATTTTAAAAGTCAACGAAAAACGTATAACGTGCTATTCGAGGAGCCCTTTAAGTGCTTATAAATGCCCTTTAAATCTCGTGCAAAATCCGCCGGTCGGTTGTTGCAGCGCAGCGGGCCTTTCAGAAGCACTCTTCTCTGCTGAACGATACCCATTCATGACGGCCAATTCTAACTGATTATCGAGCATCTCCAAAATATCGTTTAATGCGATTGATAGTGTTATTGGTTTCGTAGACCCATCGCATCGTACTGCAACTTATTGTGCCGAATGAAAAAACAAATTTAAGCTTGTCGCAGATCGCATGAAAACGGTTTTTTTTGCGCGATGTTCTTATGCATGGTTAATGATTTTTAAAATTAGCTTTGAAGATTGTTTCAGAATTTTAGTTGAATGGGACACTGATTTGCGTTATTATTACTTGTTTGAATTCAGTTGCTTTGATCACGTCGAACTGAGCATTCTTACGTTATCTTTTTATCCTTTTTCTGTAACTCCATTTGATATTCTCATTGATTCGTACAACTGCGAGCTGAATCTAGCTTGTAGGTGCTCACTTTTCATGTCATTTGTTGTGATGAGCATTATTTTTTGGAGTTATGCGTTATTTTAAAATGAATTTTTGTTATGTTTTTTGAATGCTCTTGCATTGTATGATGTTTTCATTGTTTGTTAAATCTGCGACAGCGGTTTTTCAACTATTGTTTTAAATTAGTGATATCAACAATCTGTTTCGGTAGTTGTGTGCAATATGCTTCGATAATTGTGACGGTAAGTTCTAAGAAGTTAAAAAAGGTGAAAGTTGTTGCATTATCCTACTGAATGAAGTGTTGTGCGTTGATAAGATATCCATGTGAGGAGAATTCATTCCAACCCGCAGTCCGCAAATGACCCCTCTTGATGGAGGTATTACAAATAAGGTTGGCAGCCCGAACACTGTTCTGAGATACAGTAGATCCGTTCTCCACTCATGCGTGAGAAGAAGGAACAGGTGCCTGGTGATTAAAAGAGTAAAATTAAATCACTTCGACGCAACGCAGGAAAGGGTAATTAAGATCCGGAGGGGGTGGGGCGGATTGCAGTGGTACAGCGCCGCAAAAATTTTGCAGCCCTTGATAAACGTGCCACAGTTACAGCGTTCGCCATGCACAAACTTCGCCAAACGCACAGCGAGCGGGCGCTAACGAATTCAAGCGCACGTTGTTTGAGCTGCGCACGTTTCAATTCTCTTGCAGCTTAAAGTGGGACTATGGATTTTTGCTGCTTTTTATTCATCAGTTATTACATACAGTGGAGTATGGACCCAAGTAAAGTTGCTTCTCGAATGAGCAACCGCCGCTCATGGCCAGAGCGAACGCGACTAATCTCATCCAGGATGGAAGCATTCACCCGTCGTTTTTTTTTTGGCACGAAGCCTTATGATAGCCTTTTTTAGGTGGAGATAAGAAGAAGAAGAAGAAGAAGAAGAATAGTCTACTCACATAAATAAAGAAAACTGCACGTCGCAGTAAGATATATAACAAAATGGTACCGACATAAATGCAGTTATATGAGCACATGTTTAGATGAATTGCACATATGTATATGAAAGGATCGAATGTAATGAGCGAAAGATGGTAAGAAATGAATTGCACAAGTATATATAAGGGAAGCAGAACCGTTCAGTATAAGTCAGCAAGCAAATCACACAAACAGGAGATGTGACTCAATAAATTAAATGAGTCCTTGTCGAAGTTTTATTTGTGGACCATTTTGCGAATTGCTGCACATGAACTTCGTCTTCTGTGGATTCATTGTTAATCCAACTTTCTTGCTTTCATTCTCAAGTTCTCGCAGCAAAGCTACGACGAGCTACGAGAAGGACTCATCGAAGAAGTGGATCATTTCATCTATCTTGGCCAAGAAATAAATATGCGCCACGATATGAGTGGAGAGATTTCCAGAAGAATACGAACTGGTTGGAAGTGTTTCGCAGACATAAAAGAAGTTTTAACAGCCGAAACCGATCCAGATAAACGAGCTAAAATTTTTAATACAACCATCGTCAATGACTTACGGAATTAAAAAGTTGTCTCTCATAAAAAGCGAAAAGGAACTTTTAGCAATGGCGGAAAGAGCCATGGAAAGAAGGATGTTGCATATCTCACTGAGGGACCACATAACCAAGGATAAAATACGCAACGAAACAAAAGTAGCTGATGTTAATCAGGAATGCTGGAGGAACAAACTTCGATGGGCAGGACATGCCGCCCGCATAAGCGACAACAGATGGACAAAGAAAATATACCAGTGATATCCGCGTGATATTAGGCGACCACCAGGACGACTCCTAATGAGAGGGACTGACGAGATACGGAAAGTCGGAGGACTTCACCCGTTGCGACAGTATGTTGCTCATAGCGGGACCAGGTAATCCAGGTAAAATAAAATGAGCAATTGTTCTGAGGTCAAATCAGTCGAGGCGGTTCATGAACACAGAAAGATTCTGCGCTTCAGTGATTCTACCGGGAAAAGTTCGTTCCAAATACGGACAACTCTGAACTGGAAGTTGTAGGGGACACTGTTCACAGAACAGGTTTTGTGTTCTAATTGATAACGATGGAGTCGGCATTCACGCTGATCAAGAAGCGTAAATAGACTTTCGAGGGGTATATCAGAGGAACCTCCGACAATTTTTGAAACACACGGCCAGGTCAAATTTACGTCGGCGATACTTCAAAGGTCTTCAGGTCGAAGGTCTTCAACCTAACGGTATAATGAGGTGTATGCACGTTTTCAATAGTTTTTGTATCATTCATAAGGCACAGTGACAATGCTTGCGTGCAGTATTCTACTGTGCGACAGCAGTGCACACATACACTTTACGGTGGTGTTCAATACATCTGTGTTGCAATGCACATAGAATACAGTTAGCCACCTTTATCGCTTTCGCAGCTATATCCGTGCAGTGCAAATTCCAGTGTAAATTTGGACAAATGTTGATTCCAAGATCGCGGATTCTATCATCCGCAGATGGCAGAACACTTATGTCCATCCGCATTAAGCACTCATGGTGAAATTGACTTGGAGAACCCGGCATTTATTGTACGAAATGTCAAGCTGCCATGACTTGCACCACGCGCTGAAGGGATTCAGATCACTTTGCAAAATGTGAAAATGGATAGTGGGGTGTTGCAAAGGGCGATATATTCCTAGACCATCTGCGAACAGTTTGCAAGCGCTAGAAAAGCGCTAGACAAATTATCGGACGCATCGTTTATGTATAATATGAACAGCAATGGGACAAGCAAACTTCCCTGAGGAACACCGCTGATTTATTTGGCGGCGGTGTTTGGAGGAGTCACCTACCTTTTCGTTGAAGCGACGATTTACCAGAAAGCTTCTTGGCCATATTAACAGTGAACCGCGAACACCATAAGCTTCTAGTATGTGCAGAAGCTTACAATGGCGAACCAAATCGAAAGCCTTAGCATAGTCAATAAACACTACTTCGGCTTGAACTTTCTTATCAAGTGCACTAATCCAGTCACACATTGAGGTCATTATTTGGGGAATGGTTGGTCGGCCTGGGAAGAAGCCATACTGACCTGGGTTAACTAGGTTGTTTTTTAGGAGGTGCTGAAGTAAGTTATCCTTGACAACAATCTTCATTACCTTGCACACTGAGGACGTCAGACTACTTAGGAGGCAGTTCTGAACGCAGGTAGGAGGGGTCTGCTTTAGTAAAAGTAATCATTACAGTGGTCTGTGAGCAGAGGGGATTGAGCAGCAGGAGATAGTTCTTTCAAAAATTAAACTCAGTGGGACGGCGATAGTGTTAGCGATGTGTTTTACGAAATAAGAAGATATTCCATCTGGAGTAAGCGATATTTTGTTGCTCAACTTATCCATGGCCTTTCTCACAGATTCTACACTCACAATCACGGCTGACAGTTGCTCTTTTGTTGCATTTGGTAATTTTGGCAGAAAATCATCTCTTGATGATCTGGCAGAGCTCTTCAAACATATCACACTTGACAGAATCGTTTACGATATGGCATGAATTCGTATCTTTTAGAACGCTTACATCTTGCCGGATGTTTAATTACCTACTTGCATACCTATAAAACGACATGATTTCCAGAACATATCAGTCACTTTTCTTGATTTTTTATAATTTCTTGAAAACGACAAATTCCTTGAGTTGCTGATAAGTTTGACAGAAATCTCTTGCAAACTTTGAAAATGCCGTTTACCCCCGTGGTTTGTGGCGATCCAGCCAAAAAAATGTTTTTTGGCTGCCATTCGCTGTAAGCATTTATGCAGGGATAGGGTGATTGTTTTCATCTTTACTAATGGGACGCAACCGTCAACAATAAAATTCAACAACTCGATGAAACGTTCATACATTGCCTCAAGATCTGTGCATTCAGAAAAATGTATTCCAATCGACTCTTGAAAGCATAGCATTAGCCTTGATCCAGTCACCTCTCTTTTGTGTTCATCAAAAAATCAACAAAAGAAACAGAGCAGTGTCGCACAACAATGAGACAGACAAAAGCACATTTATCACCACGGGAGTTGCGAAATGAGTGAGCGTATCGGTGCCCCCACAACACCACCCTTTTCGGAACGATACGTCTTCCTTGCGGAATCAGTGTGAAATTGCCGTGCAGCGCGCCGAATACGCGTTGACCAGCGGAAAGCGATCTCGGACGGAGGCTACGCTGACGCAGGATTGGTCGTGCCAGCTTCGAAGTCGAAAAGTGACAGGTCAGATATGTCCAGCAACTCATTTAGAGTTGGCATGCTCTTGCGCGGTCTTAGCTGGTTGATGTGCAGCGTCCGAAGAACTTTTCCACAACGCAAATTGTAAGTCGTGTTGCCAACTCTGCGTACGATGGTGCCGGCTATCCAGGTGCTTTTCGGTCCACGATAGTCTTTAGCATAGACGGCGTCACCGACCTCGAAGTGGCGGCATCTTGCACCATGATGACGACTGAACTGCTTTTCCGTCTTGCTGTCGAATGGTCCTACTGGATTGTCGGCAGTCGGCGTCATCAGTTCTAAAGCTGTATGCAGTCGTCCTAAGAAGTTTTCGGTAGGCGACGCTTGATTCGGTCCTGATGGGCAAAGAATTGAGCGGTATGATATCAGAAAGGTCTGGAAGGCCTCGGTCGTCGGTTCTTCTCCTTTCAGCTTGACGATTGCGCGCTTAAACGCATCCACGAAACGTTGCAGATGTGGAAAGGGAGTTCACCTGGACGATTACGGGCTATTACGAATATGCGAGGTAGCAGTTTCCGTCGGTAGGTCCTGCAAAGTCACCGTGTACCCCATCCCATGGAGCGATCGGTTTCGGCCATGAATTGAGCTCAGCCTTGATCGGGCCCTTCACAGCTGATGCGCATCTGGTACAGCTCTGACAAGATGTTCGATGTCTGCATCGAGTGACTGCAGATAGACGTAGCTTCGAGCTAGCACCTTCATCCTTGTTTGTCCTGTGTGTGCCTTATGAAGCGAAGATAGCACACGGTGTTGGAGTGACTTCGGAATTGCAATGCGATTGGCAGTCAGCAAACAGTTCATTGTCGTCAATGTATCTCGACGGTTATAATAGTGCGAGAGTGGAGAACCATGTGTAATCTTAGGCCAGCGGCCGGATCTGGTGCACTCGATCACTTGTTTCAACACGTCATCTATGCTTATGGCTATCCGGACACTTCCGGAGGAAACAGGCAAGTTGCTGCAGTTATCCATGAACTCAGCAGTGAGCTCAACGTCGATTGCTCCGACCAGAATATTCTGCCTCCAACGGTTGTGACGCGATGAGACGGGATAGCGCGTTCGATCGTGCGAAGTCCTTTGTATTGGCGTAGTCGATAGTGAAGTCGTAGTTGAGTAGCGTAGTGGCCCATCGTTGGAGACGACTGGAACTGTAAACGAGTATTCCTTTCTTGTTTCCGAAGATGGGCAGTGGCGGTCTGTGATCCGTCTTCAGCGAAAGCTGCCGCATGGAGAAATCGGTGGAACTTCTGTGTGGCAAAGATAAGGGCGGATGCTCCCTTATCGATTCCGCCGTACTTCTTTTGAGCCGAAGTGAGCGCGCGGCTCGCATGGTATATGACCTTTTCTGATCCGTCCGGAAATGGATGTGACAGGACTGCTCCGATCCTACTGTCGGTTGCGTCTGCGGCGATAACGATTTGCAAGTTGAGTTGAAGTGCATAAGAAGCAAAACCGATGACAGCGTTGCCTTGATGCGGTTGAAGAAAGACTGCCACGGCGTCCAGGTGAAGAAGGGATCCTTCTTGGTAAAGGCGTCGACCAAAGTGCGTAAACTGTGCAGATCCTTGACGAATATTCCATAGAAATTGGCGAGATCGAGGAAGGCTCGTAGTTGGCTGACGTCCTTTGGGGCGGCACCTTATGAATTGCCTTAATCTCTGCTGCTTCAGGGCGTCGGCCTTCGCCACTGACCATGAAGCCGAAGTAGTTGATACGCGTCTGCAAGAAGGGGCATTTCTACAAGCGGAAACGGAATCCATAGTTGTGAATTCTGTCAGGATAGCCTTGAGACGTGTATAGTGTTCGCTGATAGTTCTACAACTAACAGTGATATCGTCGAGGTACGCGGCAGTACCATCCACTCCAGCAACGGAAGCATCCATTTGTTGCTGGGAGATGCCGGGAACGGTCTTCACCCCAAAGGGTACACGGTTGTAGCGGTAAAGTCCTCGGTGAGTGTTGATCGTCAGCAGCGGCCGGCACTCCTCATCCATTTCCAACTGACGGTACGCTTCGGAGAGGTCGGTCTGAGAGAAGAAGCGGTCTCCATTCAGCTTGGTGAAAACATCATCAGGCGTTGGAAGTGGGTGCTGGTGCTTTTGGAGAGCGTCATTCAATCAGAAGTCTGCGCAGAGTCGGATCGATCCATTTTTCTTTTGAATGGCGACAGTTGGTGCGGCTCAGTCGGAGTGGTCAATAGGGAACAGCACATTTGCAGCAACCGGACGGTCGATCTCCTATGAGATGCGACAGGCAGCGGCATATGGGACTCGACGAGCCTTTCAGAAAACAGGCCTTGCGTTCGGCTTCAGTGTGAGGTGCACCATTAATTTGGCGTAACGTCCCATTCCTGGGTATGCACTGAGCGAAGAACGAAGACGGTTCAGCGTTGTAGCAGACATCTCGTAGGATGGTGCCTTCTGTTAGGCGTCGGAACAGAGGTTCGTTTTGGCCATCCAGTCGAGGCCATGTAGCGATTGGGTACCCGCAGCGTGGAAATTTCCTCCTCCCTAGTGCTCACCGATGTCGAAGTAGCACCCGAAATATCCGCAGACCTTAGTGTCCTTACTGTTCGCTAACTTGAGCTTGACTAGAGTTGACAGCAACTTCGGACAATTGATCTTGATCCAGTCTTTGACGCCTATCGTTGTGACGTCGGCTTCAATGTCGAGACGCATTTTGGATTACAGCACTACTGATCTGGACTTTCCGGTAAATGCGATTGACCGGCGCAATGGCTGTTCCATTGGATGCAATGACGACGACGTTATTCATAGTTCTGCACTTCTTCAGATTTCGCCTCTTCTTGTTGGCAAAGTTCTTGCAGTAGCCCTTCTTGTGACCGGCGAGTTTACAATTGTGGTACGTCTTGTTGATGAAGTCGCATTCTTCCGCCCAGTGCCATCCTCCATAGCGAAAGCAGGACAAAGGGTGGAGGGACTCATGTACGGTTCTTCTCAGTGGCAACCGCATTCACTCCTGGCTGGAGCAGTGGCGGTGGACTTCCCAGCGGTTTCGCGTCTTGTCCAATATTCACGAACTGCTGTATCTGGAGACTGAGCTCCTTGAGCGTCCTTTGTGGGTTCCTTCCATTTTCCGCAGACCACGTTTCCGAATATCAGCGTCGTCAGGGGTGTGAAGGCCACAGATGCATATTGAGCACTTCTTCTGTTCGGGAGTTATGGCGTTGAATTCTGCCATTTCATATCGTCGATTGACCATTCCAGTCCAGTCGCTGAGAGAATCACCGTTGCGCCGGGTTCTGAGATAGGTGTAGCGGCGGGCGAAATTGACGTGTTGTGTCTGAACAGCTCTTTCGGCGTTTTGACTGTGTCGTCGTAGCACAGCTTGGAAGCCCTTTCCGATGGGATGTGGTCTGTGAAAGGGGCGTAACTTGCTGCATCCAGCTTCGAGACGATGAGGCGGACTCTCGCGGCCTCATCAAGCGTTGAGCCTTTTTGGCGATGACGTCTTCGTATCGGCTGAACCATACGTCGAAAGTGCAGCCGTTGTCTGGACCGTACGTGAAATCTAGTAGTTTTGTCGACAGGGAATCTGTGACAAACCCAACACCGATGCATGGTGGGATTCATTGGGCCCGATGGTGGTATAGATCCGCTCCACTCGCTCCAGTAGCGCATCTTGCCGCTGAGTCGCCGTCTCCAACACGGCACTGAACGTCCGCTGCTGTCGTTCCTCTTGTGCGTCGAGTATTGCACAGAAAGTCTCACTGTCGATACTGGCTATCCATGCTCGCTGGCCGTCCAGTAGTGTCGGTCTTGACTGCCGGTCGACTGCCGCGGCTGTTTCTAGTGGGCCCTTCGCTGTCGGCCCCAGCGACTGGCTGTCGGGCGATGTCACGTTGTCAACCCTAGGTACTAGCTGCCAGTCGGTCGCTTGGAGCTTATAGGTTGTCGATCCCAGCTGCTAAGCTCTCTCAGTCAATCTTCTTCTTTGCCTTCGTCTTTCGCCCTCCTGGTCACCAGCTGTTGTACCCCGCCGCTGAAGAGACGCGAATGTGGAAGACAGAGCTGAGGAGGAAACTTTGTTAGCGAAACTGCAGGTCGAGATATGGCAAGCACGGTGAACAATCAGAGTATCCACAACAATGAGCGAAACGTGGAAAAGGTTTTATGCTGCTCGAAAGACCGACAAGAGAAATAGAAATGTCGCAACACAGTCAGACAGACAAAGGCACATTTGTCACCACGGGAGTTGTGAAGTGGGTGAGCGTGTGTGTCGCCCACGATACACCGTTACCCGATTGCCGTAACATTGCGCCAGCGGATGAATGCCTCTAGCGAACCGGGAAGATGGAAAACACCGTTCTCATTCGAATACGCATTAGTATCCCCTTTGCATGGCATGTTCGCCGAATACAATTGTGCCGTGCTCGAAAAATTCTTCCGCTTCGTTGGTTGTATAATAGGAGGGACGAGAAGCATATATCGATATTATGGTGTTATCGGATTGAGATATTCAAAGACAGCTGATAGAGTGTGAGAGATGAACACTGCGTTTTAAAAAAGCCAAATACCAAGAAAGTGATGTCGCAAGCGTCATGATCGTTGGCCTATTCATATTTAGTGCCGCTGAAGAATATGATTATAATTGCTGTTTTGTGGCAGTTCACTTTCTGCATATGTCATTTCTTGTGGCTACTGTCATATATAACTCGTGCCGAGCGAAACAACCTTGAATTACATCGCATTTTTCTTTCGCTTCAGTTGCTGCACATAATTTCTAAACTTCATCGTGATATATATTTGGAAAAAAAAACTGCCGCAAAATTGCAGTAGCTATCATCTTCTTCGTGGCGTTGCATACGAATTGTCGAGTCCACTCATGCATTAAACATTCACTCTTGCGAAGCGTACGCTTGTTCAGCGGTTGTACTCAACTGCTGTTAAATGATTATCTTACTGCAAGCATTACGCGGTAAATGTGTAGGCATCACCTTCTAAGCGTAGATGTCTTGCGCGAATTAGTTTTTGAGCATCGCTTTCCTGTGGACATTGTTTTTAGCCGTTTTACCTCCTATACTTTACTTTCATACAGACGTTACATTTTAGTCATTACTTTTCCATGGCCATTACTTTTACGGCATCACTTCCTTTTACGCATAACCTTCTTGGCGTTATATTTTTATAGAAATTCATTTTTAGGCGTCCCTCAGTACTCTTTATGCGTTACTTCCCTATGCGCATTACTTTTTTGGCGTTATTTTCTTATGGGCGTTATTTTTTGTGCAGCAGCTTCTTACAGGCATTACTTTTTCAGCATACTTCCTTTTAGGCATTACTTTTTAGGCGTTACTTTGTTATAGGCGTCATTTTTCTGGAGTTCCTTTCCTATAGGCATGATTTTTTGGATTACTTTTTACAAGCATAACTTCCTAAACGTTACGTCCTTACTGACATGACGACCTAAGCGTTAATCTCTTATGTTCATAACTTCTCGGCTGTCACGTTGTTGTGAACATTACTCTGCAAGCACAACTGGAACTTGCCAAGTCGAAAATACATCCCATTGTGGGGCGTGTCCTGCTCTTGCCACCTGTTCCCTCCCTTTGCTGCCCCAACTCGGCAATATTAGCTCCATACACACCGTTTCCCTCCAAAGGCGGTAATTTGACCATCGTGCTGCATGGCGACGTTGTGCTGCAGACGAGCACCACATTGCAAAACGAGTGGAACGCTGCGAACGGCTACGGTACTACCGATGTGTATGAGCGAAGCAGATTCGGTTGATATTTGCATTGCACGTGCAAGCGAGGTCGCAACAGTTGCTCGTTAAGTGTTGCGAGGACGTCAGCGGTAGGTGATGCACTAAGTTCGAGTTGTGGTGGAGATATGTTTCCGTCTGCTTAGGGTTTCTTATGTTTCATTTGGGTCGCACGCTGACTTTGTTTCGTATCATATTATGTATTTCGGTTGTGTCTTCCTTGCAGATGCAAGAAGAGCTCCCAGTTGCTCGTCTAGTCTGCCAATATGCTATGGTCTATACTATGATTCTTACCGTAGAGATTAAATCGGAACGGCTACTCACGCCTTGCGGTGTTATAGATCCGCTTATTGTTTGCGGCTGATTATAGCCCCCGTGGCAGTTGTTTTTAATTTCATAATTTCACGTCTTCGTCACGCTTTGCTTGTCGTTTATTAAAACTAGCGGCAGGTGCATATATTAAGCGTGGCGTTGGCTTTCGTGTTGCGCATTTTGTGAGCTTTAGCACAGAGCCGCTGGGTTGGCTGAATTAGTTTATTAATATTTAATTACAGCTTCGTTTTCAAATCCATCATGGTTTTGCGCTTTCGCGTAGTTGGATTTTAGTTTTCGGTATGAGGGAACAACTTTATTGATTTCTGTTGGTGCCACGGAAGTGAGTTTTTTGTGTTACCATTTAGTGAGCAGATGGCACTTTTGGATTCTTTTATGTCATGTGCGTTAGACATCTTATGCTTTTCTTCGAATAAGCCCTCTTATTTCTTCAGTGTCAATTCAAAATTCTGTACGGTTGGATTGCAACCCAAATATATGTGCGCTGATATACGTAAAAGTAAATATAGTCGGGTGCTTTTGTTTACGCACAACGTCACACACAAATCTGTTAGCAATAAAGGTCGCCTCGGATAAGGCCTCTTCCTCTCTCCCCCTTAGAGTGACATCAGTTTTTTAGCTTTCTTTCCACCTCCTCCACCTCGCTGTCATCCTCACCTCCATCCACTCCCATTCACCCTTCTGCAGTACTCCCACTTCTCTTCCATCCTTCTTGTCCCCTCTCCCACCCAGCCCACTCCTGCTTGCCTTTCCCAATATAGCCATTTTGTCGAGTAAAGCCTCCGCCGGTAAGGAATCAGTCATGTTTTGAACTCATCAGCCGAAGTTCCAGTCTTGTGGATCAGATTGAAAGTTCGGCTTAGCGGGAGGAGCGGAAGACGTTTATCACTTAAATGGCTCCTTCCTCTGTCTTTTCCCAAATTTGCTGTACTTCGTATTGATCGGTATATCGATCCACATTGTGCTTCGGGACTTGATATGCTTTGGAACCTGACATTACCATCTTCCGGAGGTGTTCTTCTTAATTCTAAGCTTGGCATGATTATCCAAGTAATCCAGTTGCAGAAGTCATCATCCTCGTTCCTTCAGCTAATGAGATATTAATTTATATACGTCCGTCTTCAAAATTTATGTTCACGCTTTTATGTTTCTGAAGTTTGGCAGTTGCTCCTAAAATGCTAAAGTCGCTGTAAGAAAAATCCTGTGGAGAAGGCTTCAGCGATTTTTATCCAAATTACTTTTAAGAAATGCAGTTAGAAAAGAAAAAATATTATGAGTGTCTCAAATTAAAATGTTTTGAAATCCTCGAACTGAGAAGGGCTTTGCGTACTCTACAGAACGTTATTTGGATTCACCCATGTGGACCCATCACAGTTGTCTTTTTCTGTACGAAAACGCGTACATAACTTCCACTTACGAAAACAACATGGAAAGCGCCACACAAGCCTTTTGTAAATCGTTCCATAAAATGTTGGAAACCACTTCCCACTATCGTTGTTAGCGCATCGACACTTTGCTGCTTCGAAAAGGAGACCTTTTAGGCTGCCACTGTCCCAAATAGTGGCGCACAGCCGAGTCCCATAGAGTTATAATCGATTTGCAACTTCCCGTACTCCCTGAGCATCGTTCTGATTGTTTGTTTCCTTTTAAAAAAAATTTCGTTTTGCGCCTTTTTATTTTCTTACAAGTTCGTTTTTGTGTTATACCCTTTATTTTTTGCTAAAAAAAAATTTTACAACTATGAAACTTGAACTCGTTAGTGGAAGTGGAGACCAATGTTTCTCCCAAAAAATGAACACGGAGGGACATTGGTATTATCTTCTCGTCAGGTTGAGAGTCCTGAATGTTTAAGTCAGATTTTCTGTTTTTGCTGCAAAATATTGCTTTAAATTTATAATTACTATAAATGATTGCCATAAGTCATTGCCAACTTTCGCCTTTATCACGGCAGTTTTTTTTTCGAGATACCAGATTCCTTTCACTTCTTTTTTCTAGATCATTCATGCCAGTATTCTCTTATGTTCTCCTCTTTTCATATTTCTGGGCTCAGTTGCAGGAAATACGGTCGGAGGGAGGGTGTGAGGAGTTGAGTATGAAGGGAGGGGGCATGGGACGCTAAAACCCGTCTTCGTCATCGCGTCGTCAAGGGAACAGGCGGGCTGTCCACCACTTCTCTGCGGTAACCGATAGATGCGAAATATGAAACGCAAATTTCATAGGTTTTTGGAAATGACTTCTTGAAAGTGAAGCACAACGTCATCGGAGTGCTTCTAACGCATGCAGTTGCTGCCCATTCGGGGCGGTAGAAGGTCATGAAGTGTTTTGGCTTTAAAAGCATGATGCACATTTTCAAACTTCAGTTTCACGGATGACCTGTGTAGTGGTTGGGCAGGTTGCAGGATCTTGTGGGAAGCCGATGAGTTTTTTCGTTGCGGCAGAACTAGTTCTGGTACGAAGGGATAAAACACTTGCTGAGGAAGTCTCCCCTTGCTTCTATTCGTCGATGTACGGTGGAATATGTAGTAGTAGTAGCAGTAGTGTTATTATATTAGATATAATATTGCACAGTTACTGTTACTGCCAGTAAAAAAAGAAGCGAAACGAAGTAAAAGAAGAAAGATTCTTCGATATGCGTTGGAATATATAATCTCTTTGCTTCGAAAAAGTCGTAAACTTTATGGTCCTGAGAGTTTTGTTAGAGTTATTATGATGCATTAAACAACACTTTCAGGCTGCGCAGCATTCCAATGAAATTGGGATGGTGTGTGCACCGTTATATCATACGCCAGTGTTAAGAGACTATTCGTGATCCTCGAAAGAAAATGTTTCTCCCGGTGAGTTCTTCTTGTTAAAGATAACATTGACTTCGAATAAGTATTTGTCTCGTTGTGATGTTTTCCCTGAAATGAAGCACCGTTTGAGTTGCTGTTTTCGGGTCTGTTACATAAGTTATCATCACGAATATAGTTTGCTGAGCGAAGTAGCCCGTCAAAAAACCACGATCCGATCTAACTAAGCTTCTTCCTCACTGGAAATGAGATTTCTAAATGGATCTGAACCAGCGAGACCTAAAGACACCGATCGTGATAAGCAAGAATGAGCGAGAAATGACTGAATGACGCTTGCCAGCTTAATTGAGGTTGCTAATTTCATTTCCTGCAAAAAAGCTACTCCTGCTGGACGGGAATGAGCAAAGGATTACTCTATGGTCCTTATGAGTGTAACGAAAGTTGCTAAATTCATTTCCGACAAGTGCATGTCGATCGTATCGCACCAAAATGAATATAAAGCGAATAATTGAATGGTCTTTATTGGCACAGTTGAGGTTATTAATTAAGTTGAAGGAATCAGGTAAACATCAGCCGTAATTGACCATAGTGGATAAATAATTGCGCTATCTATACGAGCGATGTCAGAGAAGTAGATTATTGTTATTTTTATTATTCACCACATAGACTGATCGATATCTGTAGATATTTATGCGTTCTTTTAATTAAGCAAACTTGAATGCGTAATAAAACAAGCTTCATGCTCTGTGGACATGTCGTTCAGCATTGCGGCGAACCGTAGCATTCATGGCGGCGGCTTGTCCCACCGTCCATAATATTAAGTGTATATTTTTCTTACTTTACATAATCGCAACTTTGATTAGACATCTTCTCCAATAATAGAAAGTTTGGTGCAAAAGTTTGTTTTGGAGATCCGAACTTTTTGAGCCGTTTGCAAACCTTCAAAGGAACTTGAGTCACGGGTTGCCGTTTATTCCAGTTTTGCACTCACTGCTCTCTGATGCAATGCAAACTTTTTTTGCTATTTAATTCTTAACTTGCTGCATATCTGAGAGGCCGAAGTAAAAGATAGTAAATTCCAACCAGGTCTCCTCTAACAGATACATGCAGTTCTGTTGAATTCGCATAGTACAAATATTGTTTAATCTCGAATGGCAAACTTGCAATTGTGCCGTGAAAATGACGACGGGGACGTGCTCCGTACTCTTTCTTTTTTAAATTCTAGATTCTGATAGTATACAATATCCGCTTGCAGCAGTGCATTTTTTTGGAATTAAATTGATTCCATTCATGTTCATCTCTCCCTTCCTCCCTTTCGCGTTCCCCTCTCTCCCTCCCCTGCTGTCGTGAAAACCGTCAGCGGTGGTCCAGTGGTTCAATGAATTTATTCGACGTAGTAATGATGGTGATAACACGACAGCGAATATTTGGGGAAGTTCAGCATATGCCAGGGGCACGGAGCAGAGACGAGCGGCCACCTTCCCGATGTGGTCCAACGGAGAAGACTGATTCGAGCCGGGTATGGCCCCCGACAAGTAATCTTGGTTCACGCCCCTCTCCTGGGGGCTGAACCGGTGAATACAAAGCAGTGATATTTACGCACAATAGCTATAAGGGAAACGCGAAAAGACACGACACATATGATAATCCATATCGCCATATCTCAGACGTCAATGTATTGGAATGTTTACGTGATTGAGCTTAATAACAGCCATAAGGGAACGTTAAGAACAGACCGCATATGGCAGGTCCGTAGTACAAAGATCGATGTGCTTTAATTTGCAAAGAAAAACGACATTTTTTGCAACACCTCCCGCCTCACTCACCACCACCACTCTCAACTCGCGGGACCTCTTCAGTTGGAAGTGGGAGGAGAAAAGAGGACTCAGTATCGGCGCCCAATTACCAATGCCGACCATGCAGTCTTCTGGAGGAAGCATATCTTCTTGCGGTAATCGAACGTTGCTAGGAAAGAAATCTTGAGGCGGGAAGTCGTTTAAAGTGGCTTTTGACCGCTCGTGCGCGGGGGCAGCGTTGGCATGACGGGTCTTGATTGTCGAAGTCGCATGCATCAACCATGTGAAGGCGGCTGTTGAAAGCTGTTTCTGTTGGTCATATGGTGGGTGGCTTGCAGTTGCCCGAATCAAATACAGTAACTTGCGAGAGGCTTTAGGCTAACGGGTTGGTAATTAGAGCTCGCATGGCTGATTCTTTACTGAAATTGGTCGGCGACACTCGAATTGTTTGCTGCCTTCGGTAGTTTGCAACAAGAATCGTGCCTTTGCAGCATCCGTCGAGTGGGCATAGTAAAGGTAACGGTAACCGAACTGCTGAAAACATCAGCTCTTTACTCGAATGCCTAAAAGGAATATTGACTTCATTCCTCAGTATTATTTCAAAGGTCTTCCTGGTGTTTTTTTTCTTTGTAGCAGGTTTTGCTCGATTTTTCTTGGCTCATTCCATCCGCTTATCTTTTTTCCGTCTCGCTTTGCTTTCTATGGTTTGAAATTTTTTCGGTCGGTTCGGCGCTTATCGTTGGCGTGGCTTGTTCGCGTTGCCTAAAGAATTTATACAACACAAGCCAAAAACTGCGTATTGAATGAGTATAACTGGGCATTTTGGCATTAGATCCTTCGAGAGCGTAAAGTTCCCATCTTGTTGAATGATCATTGTTCAAGTTGGGAGTATTTTGACGGGAAGAGTTGATTCAAGGTTGTTTAGGATAGCACAGAAATGCTTATTCACGGGGGAATGATGAAGAAGTCTCTGAGTATTTATGTGCGGGGTTTACGAAAACCTTCAGTTTATCGGTACTAGCGAAAGAAAAATGACGAGGAAGGATACGAAAGGGATATTGTAGGAACCTTTATACGCCTACTTTAGAGCCAGATGCAAATCCTTCGTTGACGCCTGCCTTGTAATGTACAAGTATGCCGTCACTTTAATCGTGCCTCGGGTAGTTTCAACAATATGTAGAATTCTTCTATAGACTTTTTTCAAATATTCCGAACATGAATAAACTCATTAGATTGAGCATGCCCTGGGAATGCCCAACCTCTGGGAGTTTTTCTTCATTGACTCATTTGAAGGAATTGATTCAATATTTCAAATGAAACCGTTGCCATGGGTCTGACTAGGAGCATGCCTTCATTGGATTTGATGTGCTTTTATGCTCTCAAATATGATTTTGTTCTTTTGTACGATTACCGGCTTACCGGTTGTGGCGTTTTGATTTCTCGCACTCTGTCTGGCGCTCTATAAATAAGAGCGAGAGAGTGGTTCCTTGACTAAAGCGGAAATGGTTTGAAGGTTTGTTAAGGCTCATCAAATCCGAGGCGCTTTTGTCGTTTTGGCCGCTTGCAATAGCCGCTCATCGTCATACACGACCAGGCTTCTTTATTGTTTGTTTGGCATCATCGAATGCGTACAATACTATTTCTGTTTTTAATTGTAACCACTGCGCTTATACCGTACCGTGTTCGCGCAGGTATTGGCTTTTTTGCATTCAATCCAGCCGGACTCTGTTGTTTAGGAATAAGTGAGAGAGAAGTTCCAGTCTGAGCTATGGCAGCAGGTAAAGTGGCGTTTATGGTAAAGTGGTTCTGAAACTCTACGCCTACACTTCTTTTTGCAGCGTGCGTACGTTGGCTTATTTTGCAGGATCGTACCGAGAATGGTCTCCGGTTGCCTGGTTGCAGTTGGGACAGTGATCTGGATTCGAAGCGTATTTATTGTGTGGTCGGGAATAGGGATCGTACGTTGTATGCGGCGGTTGCTTCATCCATCATTTACATATGCCTTGCTAACGTAAGCTTGTTTGGTTGCGATTTGTTGCGATACTGAACCGCATTTGAAGGAATGAGGTGAATGCCTACCTCATTCCAGGCCGTCTCCCTTCCGGTCCTGTATTTCATCATTTTCAATTTAGAAGGGGAGCGACAGGTTGCAATGTGACTTTGATATGTGGTCATAACCGGCTTAAAGAAAGTATGGGAAGATAAATAGGAAAAAATTGGAAAAGAGCAAATGAAATTGCAAATTTCAACTCGTAAAAGCTCG
The DNA here is from genome assembly GCA_000803305.1 of Toxocara canis. Lineage (NCBI taxonomy): Eukaryota > Metazoa > Nematoda > Chromadorea > Rhabditida > Toxocaridae > Toxocara > Toxocara canis. Next base: position 192,382 of record JPKZ01001430.1, on the reverse strand, counting down.
TGTCACAGCTATAGGCGGGAGATTGGAAAGTGGGCAGTCAGTCTCACAGGAGCGCTCCATTCGAATGTACTCAAATTTTCAGCATTCTAAGTCGAAAGCTGATACAAAAAAATAAAGATGGATTTCTGTGGTGAGAAACTGAATGCCGCAGTCGTCTATTCCAGTTCGTTCAAGTCTCGTTAGTTGATAGCTGCTCTCTGTTTGCTTGTTAGATCACTGGTCATTTTGTATGCGGTTTTTTTTCTTAAGGAAGAAGGCTTCTTCGCGTTTTGTTGCATTTTTAAAGAATCATTCTGCGATACGACAGTTCAGAAATGGTGCTCTTAATATTAAGTATGCAGCTCATAGTATGCTAGTCCAATAGTTGAGAACTCCTTCAGCTGCGCCACAAACAGCGGATCACATCAGCTGTGTTAGATTATGCTCAAGTTGCACTCTGTGGCATCATCTTACGAATTACAGCAACTATGTGATTACGTCGATTTCATGTCTTTCCGTATGCATGTGTCATAGATGGGCTAAGTGCACCTTGCCGCCAGCCACCTTCGTTGTTTTTGGAACTTGATTGCGACGTCAGCTTCCATTTTCATATAATTTGCAACCTTATTCCTCCTTTCTTCTGATTTTTTAAAACTTCCTCTTTCTCGTTTTCCAGCCAAATTTCTCTTGTTTCATGATCCGGTTGCAGCGTCAGCTGGAAGTCGGTTGCTTCTTGCTGTTAAATTTGAGGGCAGAGAAGAGGTGTGGGAGGAAATATGGTCGCTTGTGACATATGCGTGATTTTATTCGTTAGTTTGAAGTCCCGAGGTGTTAAAGACAAAGTTGCAATATTTAGTTACGCATAATGCATCCCTTAGAACGACTTTCATACTGTCTATTATGCCGATAGATGCACTTGTGACGAGGAGAGGGACACTTAACAGTTGATGAAAATTTTCACATGCGCTGTTTTCGGACATAGTTTAAAATCGACTGGGTTGGCGGACCGAGCGGAAAGACGGATTTTCCTTGGAACTCGCCTGCATTCTGTTGTTTATTGCGCAAGACAATGCATTATCGTATGTGTATGGTCGATTTTGTTCCAATATGCATCGAACCGATCGGTCCAATGGAAACAACTGCTAAAGCGTTTTTCGTGGCAGTTCTCTGCTAATCATTTCCGTTTCCATTTTTTCCCCTAATTTCTTTGTGAAACAAAGTGACACAACTCTAGGTGGTAAAAACCAAGAGGTTTCAAAACCAAATTTTTTGGTAGAAACCAGGTACCACCTGGTTTAAACTTTTGCGTCGCACAGAAAACATTGCGCTGGTCTCTTTAGTGCAGGTTATCATAACCACAATGTGTATGTAAAACTACTCGTATTCCTTATCGACATACATTTTGTTCATATAGAGCTGGATTCCGAATACAGGCCAGTCGTCGATTGAAAGATAATTCACGCCAAGAGTTCAGCTACTGTCGGTCATTTGAGAAAACCACCCCACTTTGGATACTGAAGCGTTTCGTTTGAAGAAGCCGCTTAACTTTTTATAAAGCAGTACTTGTCAAAACTGAATCAGTAAGAATTGGCCATGTCACCTGAGTGCGGTGATTTGCGATAAGAGGAGAGATCCGACTTTTTTTAATGCTCGCATTAGACATCATGTGGATTCTTGCCGAAAGATAACGCAAGGAGGAACGAATGTGCCGTTCCCGTCAAATCTATGGCGTGACTTCGTCGATTCTGTCTGGGCTACTATCCGGTCGGCTATTTTTTCCTTCTGCAATGCAATTAGGTCACTTAGATTACAACTATCCTCCCACACTAACGTTGGTAGGTGACGGTTGGAGGCAGCAGATGCTGCAACATTGTCAAATGAGCAGGGAGCCCTAAAAGTGTAACTGCTTTTTGACTGCTTTTAAGGCATATGCAACTGTCCGCCCTCCACCCCTACCCCTTCCCCTCTCTCCCACTTCTCCCCTCCTCGTCGCCCTTGCGCACATTGTATTCTTTTGCGTTATAGCACACCATACATATACGACATACGTTTTGCGTTTTTGGTTTGCTGTAGCCTCCCTAGTGGTCAAAATTTTTCAGTTAGCGGCCACAGAAAAAGTTTTGGATTTACTACTCTCACCTTTTATAAAATTTTCAACCATTTCCGCTGCATGATCATTCCCAATGATTGCACTTCGATCAGAAAATCTCGTCAATTTTCTGATGTCTGAGATCATCTTCCCTTCTCCCCACCCCTCCCCCTTTGTTCAGTTTTGAAATCTTTCCTCGACCTACCATTTCTTTGTAGATTATTGCATGAAATCGAAGTAAAAACTGAATTTTTATTTTAGCCACAGCTCGTTTTATGCACGTTCCGTCGTTCGAAGACGGAGGTAAAAGAGAAGGGCGAATATCGTCTATTGTACTGGCGACACGACTCTTCAGCCATTTGCACAACAGTTCGATTATTTTCATCTGCTTCATCATTTATTTTTGCTACTTTTTGTAGCACAGTTCACTTGATTTTCTTAAATAATCCAATATATTTTTTACGAAAACTTGCTTTTATAGCTTATTATTTTTAAAATTAATGATTTTTTCTGAGTTTCCCATCATATGTGCAATTTGTCTAGTATTAAGCATTTCGTTGACTTTTCGATCTTTGTTTGAGTATGCTTAACGACGCTCAGCGCGATAATTTTATACATAAATATACCAGTGCAAAGAAATACATGTGCAAGAAGGTATTGGTCGCTGAGTTTGTCATTGCGAATACGATCGTTTAAAAGATGCGCTTCTTTTAAACGACCGTTAGATAAAACGTTTCTAATCTGATACCAGAGACGGTATAGGATTAATGGCGCTTAAAGTGCTTGTTTGAACACTTATAAGTTTCATCGTTTCATTGTTCCTTCCGTTGGGATCTGTCAGGCTACAGTGGGTTCTGTCATGAAATGTTGATCATATATATTAATTCTGAAGCTGAAACCTGTGAAAATGCTCACTTGTACTTTTGGAAATCCTTGAAGACTAGTTTGACCAGAAGATGAACTGTGTTAGCCGTGAAACAAGCCGGAGTCGTTTGTTTGGTTGTAATCGAATTTCGTTTCGGGACACTGCTGTGGAACAGATACGAAGAACTCTGAGTGTTGCTATCACGATAAAGGACGGCAAAGGGCATTCACAATTTTTCGGTAAATCAAAGCATCTTCTCTCCGAAAGTAACCGTTGAGATAGTTCCAGGTATCGGACGGTGACGTAGCATAACGAGGAATAACCTGACTTATTTCCTTATCTTTTTTAGAAATGATGTTGCGCTGAACTTGTAGTGCTACTTCTATGTTTATCTACCCATGCACTTAGATTTGCTCAGAATGCAACGTCGTTTTGTTTTTCAGACTTCAAAAAATTGTTTGCTGATCTATCGAGTGGAAATTTCATGGGAAAAACAGTGCTACAATCTGATAGAACCGCGGGATGAGCAGCTGCAGCGAACCTCGCAAGAGCTATTCATCAAAGAAAAGCGGCCACGCATTTCTATTTCGCTGTCTGTGGTTGCTCGACTTGATAGCCCAGCCACGTGGTATGCTGAGTTGATGTTGGCTTCAGTTGTACCCCGTAATGCTTTGTGTCCTCTCCTCCTTCCCTGCCTCCATGCCTGTCCACCTCCCCACCTCCCTCTCCTCTTTCCTCTTCTGTCTGCGATTTTTCCAGAGAGCAAGGGTCCATTTCTATTCATATCCCGTTACCGCGTCCTGCCCTTCATGTTTACAGCAAACTAGTTCGTTGATTTGGGATTAAAGTTTTATGATAGAACAAAGGTCAGTGCCTTCAACGGTATCCGCTACCAAGCGTACATGGAAAGCAGGTGCTCAAAGCGCCGATCGAAAAGCTGATGGTCGCAGACTCGTTTTCCGCTTGCAGATTTGACTTCCATGAGCGTTGTTACACCTCAAGTTTAACAACTGATCTGTTATAGTATCGAGTTCATGACGATTGTTTTTTTGGAGAGGGGAAGAGAGGAGGAGGGATGGCGGCGATGAAGAAACTGTTTAAAATTGCATTGTCCATTCCATTTGTAAAACGTAAACGAGTTGAATGGGCGTGCCCAGTATCAATGCATTAGCGGACGCCTATCTGCGTCCGCCGGTCATCTGCTCTTCATGATTTCTCAGTAATGGTCTTTCAATTTGCCGGTCTTCGTAATTATGCTTATGGTATTGCAGTGTTGTTCCCATGCGTGAGGAATTATTTGTATGTCTTCGTGATGGCTGGGTGCACAGATTGTTATGGGACGGTACCGTCGAGCAGGAGTTCTCATTTCACCTCTCTGAAGTGCCATTTGCTGTCGAGCAGTTGCAGTCGAAACGTTAATACTTTGTTTTATTCGTTTGCTGTCCACCGCCCGAGTGGTGCACGACTGGCTGATATGATCACATTTGCACCATGCCAATTCTAGTCAAACTACACTGATCTGAAAATTCTTTTCACAATTATTAATTCGCGTTCCATTCTACATAGCTGATATCTGCAATTGTCATATTGAGTATGCACCATGCGTTTGTTTTATAACTTTAGGAAACAGTCGTAAGCTGCTTTTGTGAACATTATATTTTACTTGTACCCATAATGGTATAGGCAATATAAGTGAAATGAAAAAGCAAGGAAACATGCGGCAACGGTGCCGTCATGCGTCGCTCATATGCAGAGTGAACATCGCATTTAAGAGTGCGCTGATTGGTCGACGTAACCCAGTTGTCAGTGTTGTATTTCTCACTTTGGCAACCGCCTGTCATTGACAGCAATCCCTGAGGCATAACATGAGATACGTGAAATGAAAAGTCAGAAGACCTACAGGCTTCCGAATCTTTTTGGGAGAGGGGAGATATTCAATAGAGGCCACTTTTGCAGGATGCGTTATAATAAATTGGGGGAGGGGGGGGGG